>OX579642.1:16981788-17111151 GCA_951230915.1 Antitrichia curtipendula
TGCTTTTCAAGTGTTATAAGTCTGAATGTGAGTATGGTATGAAAATCTCAACCGTACAATCTTGTAGTGTGCATGTTGTAGATGGTGTACGTAAAATTTGGGGTCATTTGACCGTATAGATTGAAAGATTATAATGTTTTAGTATTGAAAAAAGATGCTAAAGTTTTTCTAAAAACACATTCCGAGGTGGAATTCGATTTCTAAACCTACTCAAATGAAAAAACTTTAAACTACAAAGTGATTTTAAACCAAAAGACAAACACTTCGGTGGAAATAAAACACATTTAATTGACTCAATGCATTTGCAAAGTTGTTTTGAAATGTCAAAAACAGTGAAAAAAGTAGCAAAAGAACACATCTACAGCTAAACCTACCTCTGCTAAAATGCTTCTCAGTCAATCATATCTTCTTGAATTGATATGAAATTTTCACCACAAGAACTAGACTAGTATGCGCAACTTTTCCAACAAAAATTATTGAAAGCAAGCCCTGTCTAAAGAAGTTATAAGCCGCCAAAGTTCACTCTAATGCAAAAATGTCTGGATTTTGAACTTCGAATTGCTCCCAAGCATTCAAACAACTTGGATTGATATGAAAATTTAACCACAATAACTAGACTTAAAGGGGAACATAAAACAAAAAAAATATTTGAAAACGAACATTGAATGAAGGAGATACAAGCCTCCGAAGTTGCAGCCTTCAAATGCAGTTTGGTGAATTCAAATTGAACCTATGAACTTCGATTGGCTTTCAAGAAATCAATAAAGCTTGTATTTATCTGAAAATTGTACCACATAAACTAGAAGAGAGAGCACAACTTTACCAACAAGTTTTATTGAATTTGGACATTAGCTGCAAAAGTTACAACACTTTGAATTTTCTGTGAGGACACTTTTGGTCCCCTGCGGCGATGAGGAGTTAATAAACGCCTTTACTTGTACTTGTACTTTTGAAAGCACTGAACACTAGAGTTAGGTAACGTAGTACAATCACTGACAAAATTGAGTATAAAGTTGAATCGTTTTCATTCAAACAACCATACCATAAGCATCAATGAACAAAGTCTAAAATTATATATTATAGAAGTTGTAGTGTGCAACATACTACACTTCACTATGGAAGTTTGAAGAAAAAATTATTTTTTATTTGAAGGAAAATCAATTTCTAAGTTAGCCATGCCCAAAACTCAGTTTTGTTCATCATGATTTGGAATTACTTTATCTTTTTCTGATACTTTTTTTGAACTCCAAATTTTTTTGTGGGCCTTGGCATGTTAGTATACATTGTTTGAGGCTGTTGGATACAAAAATTGAAGGATATTGACATTTATAGAGTTTAAAACAACAATCATGCGAATGATGTTGGTTCTCACAATATTGAAATTTATTTTTGGAATTGAGAGCATGGGATAGCATTAGCCATTGTAGAAAGAGTATAGGTTGCAATATAAACCATTGTTACATCTTAATGTCCTTGCATTTGAAATATTTTGTTGAATTAGTCAGTGCGTTCAATTTATATTTCACAACCATACCATGCGCTTTTAATTTCAATATTTTTGTCTAAAAACTAGAGTTCATGATGCACATAATTCATCCAACAAATCCCCTCTCCCCCCCAAATAAATTACTATTATTGTTATCGTAAAAAAACTGGAAATTGCCAAAAATTGAACTGAATTCAATAAAATTGGCAAGTTTTTAACTACCCTCACGCCATGTCTCATCTTTTCCAGGGTTATTAAATGAAGTACCCCAATGACGGCCCGTCACGAATAATAATATTGGTGGAAACCAATGTATTTTTCTTTTAAAACCCCTGTCCTTCTATTATGGAGTGGATTTTGGATTGTGCTGGTGGGATAAACGAAGGGGGGAATGGGATATACAGGAATATGCCACCGGTGGCTTGGAAAGAAAAGGGACTTGGTGGTCAAAAAGTGGGTCGTGACGTGATAAGGGGGCAGAGATTCGGCACATATGCTTTGGTGCTCGCTGTACTTGGGCTTCCAGGAAAAGAGGGTCAGTGTACCACACTGGAGTGCCGGACTTGGGTTTGGGAAAGGACAGCAAACATGGCTAGTGAGTGACGAGTCCAACTCAAGGCTCTTCCCCCATAAAAGGAAAATAATGACAAAGAATAATAATAAATAATAATAAACAAGAATGGTGTAACGGTAAGGCTTTGTCGTAGGTTAATTGATTGACTAGTCGGACCCCACATCCCTACTCTAGCCAACCCTAACCACGTTGTGTAGTGTGACTATAGTTGTAGCCAAGATTTGAAAATTTGAAATTTGAAACTAGGGACGATGCCATAGTCTCTCTTCTTTGGACAAGAAGCAATCAAATTATAGTTTGAGTTTTTTTATAGCAAAGGAAGAGTGAATTAAGGCTTTATTGATGTAAGCTAACATCAAAAAGGTTACGAAGAAAATCATCCATACCTTTTATACTTGATTTTAGGATGTTTGTTTGTTTTGTTTTGTTTGTTATGTTGAGATCTCCTTGACCATGCATCCTCCGGTTGCGTTCTTGGTAACGTCGGAAAGCTCTCTACAAGGACAGGGTGCACATGCTTTGTTTCGTGGCATTTGGACCTAAGAAGTGAAAGTTATGAATTTATGAGTTATTTTTAGTTCAAGAAATTTAGAAAATTACTTTTATTTTCCTTTAGGTTGTGGCAACAGCACATGGCACAACTAGTTTCAATGATGGAATGTTGTCATCTAATTCCTAGTAAATTGATAATGCTCCCATCTAGTATTTTCAAATTTGTGCACTTGTATGGCGATACACAATTTGTATGGAGATGGATAGGTATAATATAGTCCTCAAAACTTTCCACAAGTGCAATGAAACTTGTAAAGTATTTATTATAGAGAAATTCTCATCTTTATGGTGTTTCAACATTGTTTTTAGTAGCAACAACATGCACATTACAAAGTTAAACATGTCTCATCAATTTTCAAAATCAAAAAATCAAGACACTTGTGGACCATGGAAACCTTTAATCCTCTTCCTAGTGTTGTAACCTATGAACACTCTAGAATCCATTTTTTTGAAAGACGGATGTTGTACAAAGTACCCCTTGGCTTTATTGACCCATCCAAATTATTCTTTGGTTTTCCTACTAGTTGAGTAACACCTTCACAATGTAGATATCTAAAAATACATTTCACAAACATTTTATATGTATTAGATTAGAAGTATGTCAATTACAAAATAATGTCCTTTGTAGTTCAAAAAGTAACCTCTAAAAATGAGCTTTACAAGAAATAACAAAAAATAGTCTTTTATATTTTGGATAAATTGCATATCCAAAACATCAAAGTCAACCATCAATAGCTGACCGAAGGTCTTAAAAAAACTTTTGGATTTTTAGAAAATTTAGGATAAACAGGAAGAAAATATGTAGAAACTCTTAAATAAAACTCAAGTAAGCAAGTGGAACGTTTGAAGTGTGATCTAACTAATCTACAACCTACTTTTAATTCATATCAAAGTAGAATATCATTGTTTGGCAAATGGCTCAAGTGAACCCTACAAAGGTGATATCATAGTACAACATAGATGGACCAAAGTTGATCTAGATCAACTATCAAAAACCAATTCCTTGATGTCCATGCTAGATAATATTGAAAACGTTGTAAAACTTAAAGGCTTTACAACAAAATGATAAATAACTTCAATTATTCTTTATCTAATAATAATCAGACATAATGAGAGATTTAAGCCTTTGTGATGTTGCACTAGAGATGTTATTAATTTTAATACATTAGGCCCAACTCAAGAGGCTTGGTTTCTAGATAATCTTTATAATTGCATCTAGAATACATAATTGTCCTAGTAGTTGAAGTTCCGAGTATCAGTTTCTTCCAAATTCCTTTAAAAGATGCATTTACCAAGTTGGGCATTTTGTACTTTGAATCAAAATTTTTAATGTGCATTCAATTTGCATTGGAAAGTTTGATAGAGTGTTTGTTCAACAACTTTGAGATTGCATGTGTTGCCTTGAAGAAGGCAAAATTTCATCATTAATTGGTCATTCGTACAAGCTTCATAATGCCCATATAAGAAAGATTATCAATCCTAAATTTGGGTTGTTGTATTGGGACTCAAACTGTCATTCCAAAATTGAAATTCAAACGCAATCTAATAAAAAAGCATACCCTTACCATTTAAGATGTAAATTCATCAATCCATTGAAGGATGCTTTTACATTCTTACACTTTACCATATTATATTAATTGAAGGTATCTTGATATTGAATGTAGAAAAATAATATTATTAGTTTTAAGACAAACTCAAATGAAAGTCTCATCAAGGTAGTTCTTTTACTACGGTGATTGTAGTACAAACATTGAGTTATCTTGGGTCCCTCTTTTTGGAAGTAAAGATTCTATGTAGATTTGTATCCAACAAATATTGCTTAATAATATTAATTAAATGATTTTAATTGAAAACTCTATATGTCAAATCCATGAACGTAATATGTGGAATAGATAACATTTGACTTAACCCCTAAAGGACCAACATGCAATTTTTGGTAGTATAAAAAAATTGGGTAGGTACTTGTGATTGGAGATTTTCATATTTTTGGCTGAAATTTTAATAGAAGGTGGGCGCGAGGAGTACCTTTCATATGCACTAAATTTCATGACATTTGGAAATAGGAGTCAAAAGTTATGGCCAAATATGTTATTTTTTTTCGTAATTGGGCAGTCCGGGCAGATCAGAAATAATCACTTTTTTCAAAAATAAAAATTTGAAATTGATTTTCTAGAGTTATATATACATGGATAGCTTTGAATCATTCCATTTCGACCAATGAATCAAAAGTTATGAAGATTTTTAGTTTGTGGGCAGTTATAGATTCTCTACTCTGAAATAAATTTTGAAGTTGTTTTTTTAACTCAATTTATAATTTTTTTTGAGAAGAATAATTTCATAGGATGTAGGTTGTTTATTACAACATTACAACCATTGGGATTTACATTTTTCAATTCCATAATTAAATTCTTAACAATTTAGTATTTTGGATCATTCTCTACTTCTTGCTACTTACTATTTTTTTTGTATATGTTGTACAATATCAAATGATTTGAAAAATTTTAAGCATGTAGAGAACTTGTTTAGGAAAAAGATTTCAAAGATGCACCACCATTTTGGACATTTTTTCATACAAATGTGACCTTGTGAAGTGCAGCTGCCCTGTTTTTTGCAGTGACAAAAAAAAGATTTTTGCCAATTCAAATGCTAATATCTTCCAATCCGCATGGTGGAAAATTCTGAAATTTTTTCGACATCTTCTAGAACTAGTGTACTATAAGATCCTACGGTTACATGTGTCAAAAAAGTTTTTTTTTCAAAAATTTGGTACTTGTACTAAAAATGGCAGTTTTGGAGTGTTTTTGGTGAAAACATAGTCATAGAACTTTAGGGGTTAAGGATTTGAACCTAAAAATTCTTTAGACCAAATCTTTTTTTGAGATTTTAGCCTATTGCTGCAGTTTGATTTTTAACTTACTACTATGCAAAAATTAGATTATTGCATGTTTTAGTTGCAAATCCAAAAATTACAATGTGTGCAAAAACACAAGTTTGGAGGATGATTTTATATGAATTATTGAATTTTTTGGCCTTAAAAATACAACTCTTGTAATCATCTTGAAATTATTAAAGGACTAACAAAGAATTGCCATTTGATCAAGTGATCAATTAGTAAGTTGAGAGCATAGTCAGTCTTATGCGTTGGGGGTCTAAGACTCTTCAAATGTGGATGAAAAGTGCTACAGACCCCTCACAATATTCTCTTGACATTCAATTCTAGTGTATCAAGAAATGGCCATTGAAATCAAAGTTCATCCTAAGTTTAGTTACTTTATCCTTTATTCTACTTGATGTGTTGATTACTCGACCATTTATGGGTTGAATTTGGTAAGCAAAGGTGAGGGGCAAGGAAATTTAGGGCCCTTCAAAATTAGATGGAAAATTTGATTATGACAAGTTTGATGAGTAAGGGTGGTCATGCTCTTAAATTGTTGATGCTTATTGCCACCCCTCCTGCATGCATCCCAACTTCTTTATCAAATTGAATAATATCGTCAAATTGTTGCTGAACCCCATGATGTATTGCTCTGCTAATTGGATGGCACTTGTTTTTATATTACAATTCAAGAATTAGAAAATCCAAATATTTAAAAAATACATTACCCACTCCAACAATAGACAAAAAGAGCTACCCATTTTAAATTACTATTTGGATTTCAAATCTACTATTAATGGTTACACTAATTCCTACAAATGGAAGCTTAGTACCCGAAGCCGAGGGAGTTGGGTGAGGATCTACTTGGGATCAAAGGATGTTTGGCCTCTACTTTGACATGAGCCAATGGAAATAATCTTTTGGAAGCTCCAAAAAAGGCTACACCTTGACCCTAAGAAGGTACTTACTTTTCTTAGATCAATAAATGATAGACAAAATATTATGTTGGCATATCTGATCCTCTTGCAGTTAGTTAAGGAGGCAGGTAGTCTTTTTTCTCTTCTATCAGTCAATTCAAAAGGCTCCTCAAGTCCTCATGAAGTAAATGACATTGGTCAAAATTTACTTCTCTGGGAAAAAAAAATCCACTATAAAATACAAATAAAATATAATATAATGTCAAGTAGAGTTTTCATTAGTAGTAGTAAAAAGAGGGCTTCAAAAAACAAGAAAAAAGAAGGAAGAGAAGAGTTATTAGATTTTACGAGAAGAAAAAAAAGGAGAAAACTTATTAGATTCAATAAAAAGATGAAAAAAGACAAGAATGAGATTCATACCCATTCCTACTTGTTCACCTAATTTTGTCCTCATATATCAAAGGAATACATTCTAGGAAAAAATGGAGGAATTCTTGAAGGGACGGGAATGGATATGCTTACCTTATATTTTGATTGGTGGTAATGAAGAACTTCTTCACCCTAGCTACAAATTGTCAAGCAAGAATGTCAAAGTTTAAGGATCCAACTTTCATATTCTAATTTGGTACTACATGATAGTTAAGTAAACATTTGGGTGTGATTCCTATTATCAGATTATTTTAAAAAAATTAGAGCCAAAATTTGACTCTAGATTCTCATAGAATGCATTTTGGGATTCTAAAAGAGTAAGCTTTAGATTTTTAAAGTGCTTAGATTTGATGAATTCAAAATTAGATTATCAAGAATTGAGGCATTTGAAGCAAAAAAATGTATAAAAAGGAGGGAGGGCTACAATTACCTTAATGTTTGTTGCCCTAGCATAAATTTGACTTTGGATTTGTATAGCAAGACTATTTACTTAGGTTGATTGTTCCAAGGAAAAATAAAAAATGCTTTGCCTTGTGTATGACCTTATTAACCAACAAGATCAATAACCCCCTAAAGTCCCATTGTCCCCTAGGGGGACAAAATGAATTTTGGGCAAGCTCCTATGGTCTCATAATTTGTTGTGATTTTCTGATTTTTTTTTTTTTCAATTCGGCATGCTAAAAAAATCCTTCAAAATAATTAAAAGTAAATTTTTTTTTTTTTTTTGGGTATAAATTATATTTTTATGTAAATGGAAAGATTTGATTTATTCCATTTGGATTGTTATATGAAGGTTATAGACAATTTTGTTTCTCAGGCAATTAAAACATCTTCTTGAAAAAATAACTTGTAGAACTTGTTACTGACCTCAATTTTCACATTTTTTCAAAAAAAAGTTTCCTAAGGTTGAGATCTCTTGCTAGAACAATCTCACCATTGCGATTAGTGTATTTTCAATTCCATCTTGGAGCTATTAACAATTTAGATTTTCCTTCAATCTTGAACCTACTTCTATTTAACAATTTCTTAATGAGTGAATTTTTTTCTAGACTCTTAACTCAATTCTTTATCACGTAAAATTAGAAATTCAAAATTAGTAGATAAAAAATTATAAGTTATGAAGGTTCAAAGCCAAAAAATGTAGATGAACAAGGTACAACCCCCCCCTATTTCCTTCAATTTAAATGCAAATATCATGCAATCTACATGGTCAAAATTTGTGAAATTTCTTCCACACATTCTTATACTAGTCTAGTACAAGATTATATGGTTAGATGTGCAAAATAATCATTGGATTTCTTTTTCTCTTTGCAATAGAAATATTAGTTTTGAGTGTTTTTTGATGGAAAAAAGGCCTTAAAACTTTAGAGATTAAAAATTCAACAAACGTGTTTTCAAAGCTAGAAAATTGGTGGTTATTGGTATTAAAATTGTAGCCTAAGTTGTAAGGAGAATAAGAATGAAGGTGTGTAGCGTGGAATATTCGGGAAACAAAACTCAAGAAATCTTCTAGTTGTGGTTATTTATTTTGGAGAAGGTCAAATAGTCTATTGTTTTGTATCTAAGGTCACTTTCACGTAGAAAAATCACTCAATTTTTATATAAATAAAGATTAAAATTACATTTAATTAATTAACTATAGAATATGGGTATATTTTTGTCTTAGCCCCTAAATTACATTTAATTAATTAACTACGGGCTGAATTTTTGTCCTGATTTTTTGAAACTTTTTTTTAAGATAGAAAAATCCATAACCAATATATAGAGCCTTCCAATTCCCATCATTCATACCCAATATATATAGAGCCTTCCAATTCCCATCATTCCATGATTACTTTTCCGCTTATTACTTTCTACTTTCTTGTTTACTACATCAAAACATTTGTCATTACATTATAAAGTAGAAACACCAATTGTCAACCATGCCCAATACCCAACATGTAGGGTGCGCTATTTTCAACCTTAGGCTAGAACTCAAGCTTGAAATGTGTATTTTTTGTTCTTTTCAAGGTTGGAACTAATATAGTTACGACACATGTCCTAAAGCAATGAGCAAGGAAGTAGAAAGTAGTGAGCACGAAAGTAATTCTCAAATGATTGGAATTGAAAGGCTCTAGACATTGGCTATGGGACAAGTGCACTTTTTGGCTCCCAAAATTCAAAGCAATTTCAATTTTGGGAATAAAATTCTGAAAATTGAGCAATCCCTATATTTCCTATCTTCCTACATAGAAAAAAAAAATTCCATCACCTCAAACTCCTCACCATCTACTCCAATATTGCTTAAATGATCAACTATTGGTGCTTTTACCTAAGTCCCAACCTTTGCAAAGGAGAAAAAATCACATTCCAAACTTTGTTTGGAAACCTCTTCCAACCTTGGTTGGAAATAGCTACACCCTATAGGTTGGGTATAAATGCTTGGTTGGTAAATGGTTGGTTTTATTATATTGATACCGTATCATATTAACACTGTTACATTTAAGGTAGGAGGTTGTTAAAGCAACCCTTTAAGATCTGATTGCATTTTCAGGGAAGCTAAATTCCTTGAAACAATTTTCAGAAAATTTTACTAGGAACAAAAATGGAATTGGCATCTAATCCAAGTCATTTCAAATTTCTTGAACCTTTATGAAATTAGTTACAAATTTTTGAAGTTGAATTCTAAAAGCGCCCCCCTCCTGAAATGTACAATGTTGGTACATTGAAGAAAGTAAATGTACCTCTCTGTTACAGATCGCTTTTAGAGCCAGGTCATTTTTAGAGTCACCTACCTTACAGAGAATGTGTAACGACGTCCAGAAATCAGGGGTCCAGAGAAATTATTATTTTACAGTCATGTCGGCCATGTCTCGATGGATATCCGGGTACATACCCTTTTGGTACCCTTCGGATATCCCATCCTGCTATTCCTTACATGGTCCTCCACGTGTCAATGAACATCCCATTTTTTCAGGAGGATGAGTTAATTTATCGTTTTTCCTTGTTTTAGACATTTTTGAACAAGTAACTGTTGTGCCCAATAATGAATGTTCAGGGAGAACTAAGGTAAACCAGCCCATTGTGGTCAGAATTTCGAGTCTGCCCTCATGCCATTGCTGAAAATTTTCAAATTTTTTCTCAATCAAAGATAAGTGTGAGAAATAGTGAGAGCAATTGAAACTTTATTTTTCAGACAAAGTGTGAATAAGTTATGTATTTTTGAAGTGATCTTCCCAACACAGTCTACAAGCTGCCCCATTACAAAAAATATGAGGCCTCCGGAAGGCCGTTAAGCCTGGACCCCGTAATGATACTACGGAGTTTTTTTTCAAAAAAAAAAATTCAGAAACTGAAATTCTGACGTGGTCGAAGTTCCACGCCAGCGCTGACGTCAGCGCCACATCAGCGTGACGTCACTTTTTATTTTTTTTTTCGGAAAAAAAAAAAAAAAAAAGTTATTTTTTCAAAAAAAAAGTTATTTTTTTCAAAAAAAAAAGTTATTTTTTTCAAAAAAATTTTTTTTTTTTTTTTTTTTTTTTTTTCCCGTAATATCACCCGCGGGTCCCGAAAATCAGCACTCACGGCCTTGTTGAGGCCTCATATTTTTTGTAATGCATAACCAACAAAAAGTGTATGCAATATGCTCATCTTAATCACTTAAAGTGGTCACAATAATTTCTAATGTGGAATGCCATGAAAAATCACTTCCTACAATGATTTACATTGAAAAATTGGGTGTTCCTAATGAGGTCACTAATCACTCCATAGGTGTCATGTTAGATATTGATTGTGTCTGAAAAACCATCATGGGGTCATAAGATGTCCACTATGGGTCATTTGATCGTAATGGGCTGGTTTATCTTATTGGTTAGTACATTGTTATCCTGCAGAATTAAGAAAAACTCCAGGTGCAATTTGAAAACATGGAGATCGTAGTGAATTTTTTTTTACAAAATTTCTATTTAGAGTAAAAAATAAAGAAAAAATTGTTTGTGGTACTTGAAAATTGGTTCAATGTGAGAATTGAAGGAAAATAGTTGGAAAAATTCAAAAAATATCTTGAACGCTGGTTACGTTGCTAATAATTCCTTCAAGGAAAGAGGTACTTTTGGTCAAGTATAACATTTTATATTTCATTTGAATAAGCACATAAGTTTAGTTCAATTAGCTGATGAGTTTGAATAGGTGATTCCCTATCACTTATGGAATGAAGTTTGGATGAGTGTTGTCAAAATAGTGTAAATTTTTTAATGAATTTTAGATGAAAGTTGAGAATATGCATACCTTCAATGAGGTTGTTTATTTTGTCTTGTTTGTTATGGTGAGATCTCTGTGAATGTATATCTCCCAGTCGTGTTTTTGGTACCATCGGAAAGCCTTTTGTGAGGAAGGGTGCAGTGGCTTTGTTTCGTAGAATTTTGACTGACGACAAAAAAAATATTGAGTTTGGAAGTTTTTATGAGTTAAAAACTTGGGGAGTTCACTTAGAGTGTCCATTAGAATCCGTGTGTGAACAAAACTTTGAACCCCCTATTTATTTTTTGAATTTAAAATTAAAAATAAATAAATTATGAATAGATTTTTTTACTTTGAAAGTTTATTTTTTGAATTATTGATATTTTTATTTATTAATAATAATTAGTTACAAATTTTTGAAGTAAAAAGATACACTATAGAACTAACAAATAACTTTCACACCCCTATATTATATGAGAAAAAATTGTCTAAAAAATGAACAATTTTATTAAAAACTAACTCTCTATTGAAAGCTCATTTTGAATTGAATGTTGATTCAATGGTCATCTAAATGCGTTCTCTATAATTATTTGAGTTGAAAAACATGCCATTTTAGTTCATTTTCAACCTCTTCTAGAAATCATTTCATATTTTATTTGAGTTGGAAATTTTGGCAATAGAAACCTATAGTCATTATTAAACAATGCTCAAAATTTTAGGTTGAAATAATAGTTTATTAAAAACCACTTGTTTGCACATGGTTTGTTGTAGTAGAACTAAGTGCACTCCCCAAGGTTAAAAAATAATTTTTACTTTTATTTTTACTATGACAACGGCCCAGGGTACACTACACTAAAAAGGGTATTTAGTGTTGGATTACATTTAGTGTGATTACCACCCTACTTGACCATACACTAAATGTCAATTTTAGGACGATTAGTGTAGTGCTGAACTTCAATGCGCTGCCTTCTCCTTCTCCGATTTCAGATTTCAGATCTCAGATTTTAGATTTCAGAACTCAGATTTCAGATCTCAGAATTTAGATTTCAGATTTACAATAGAGTATATTTAGTGTTAGAAATTACATTTAATGTTACTTACTTTAGTAGGGTAAATGATGTTTAGTGTCATGGTTTGCAAATAGTGTTGCCAACACTAAATACCCTTTTTAGTGTAGTGAAGATGAAAGATGAATAACAAATATACTATTTAAAGTATAAAATATCATAAACTACCATATTAGCATACCTCACAAATTGGCGTAATTTCAAAATTAGTGTAAGTTGGTGTTATCTCTATACTGATTATTAATTGTATAGTATATGAACTCTTGACTACGCAACTACAAGATGATTAGTTTGTCAATGCACACACGGTTGCATTATCAATGCATATAAAATATATAAACATTGCAAATAATAAATTTTGGGTTAGAGTAGCTTTAATACAGATCAAAATAGGTTCCTCCAAATAAACTTCTAACTCTTGATTGGTTCATAATTAGAATATAAATTTATTTTCCATTGGAAATGCATTTGAAAGTACTTTGCATGAGTACTATAAAACTCAAATTTAGAAATTGGACAAAGAAAATAAAACAACTTCATAAGCTAGCTAAAAGAAAAAAATTATAGTAGTATTGGCAAATTCAGGTTACCAATGTACTTTGCACATCAATTGGGTCCCAATTTCTCCTAAACTATTGTATGGCGTTGCAAATATGGTGAGGGACTTGAAGGGTGCTGCACACCAACCTAGATTTAGCATTCTACTTTGAAATGCAAAGAAAAAATCCTGAAATAGCTAAAAACTAGAGCCAATGATGCTAGTGTGTGAGCATAGAAATATGAGCAAATGAGCCTTGAGTTTAGTTGTAATTAGGAACCTACAACCATTAACCCATGAGTGCCCTAGGGGCCAAAATATGGCCTCTCTATTTCAGAAAGATGTCCTTGTTTGACTCTTATAATATTTTCAATGGTACGGTCAAAGGACGCATATTTTTTCCTGTTTCTCCGGACATATCTCTACTACCAATTGGTACGGTCAATTAGTGTGAATTTTTTCTTAGGTGATAGTTTAATTGGAATGAGTATAGAAGGGTTTGGATTTCTATGAAGATGGTCTGGGTGCTCAGGGGTTAAATGTGCTTATAATGTAAACACCTATAATATAAGTATGTATAACATACTTACATTGTAATTATGGAAGGTGTTAATAGTATAGACACCTATATTAACATAATTGTGTAGATTCCTAGGCTCACTTTGAAATTTTAACACAACATTTTCCTCAGGAGTAGCTTTAAGGCCCAACAATTTTTATAAATTTTTATTACATTGTCAAAAAGTTATTGAATGATATGTAGTTTTCATTGCTCGATGGGCAACAAAAAGAACATCTTCAAAAATCACTTTTTCGAAAAATAAAAATTTGAAATCGATTCTCTGGATTTCTATATACATGAAAAACTTTGAATCATTCTATTTTGATTAATGAAATGAAAGTTATAAGGAGTTTTAGTTGAGGATAGTTTACAAGTAGTTATGAAATTTCTATTCTAAAATAAACTTTGAAGTCCTTTATTTTATTCAATTTTTAACATTTTTGAAAATAAAAACTTTAGATTTAGATTGATTATTACAACATTACAACCATTGGGATTGGCATTTTTCAATTCCATAAATAAATGGTTAGCAATTTAGTATTTGAATCATTCTCTACTTCTTTCTACATACTATTTTTTTCCTATATGTTGTACAATTCCAAATGATGTGAAAATTTTCAAGCATGTATACAACTTGCCTTGAAGAATGAATCTAAAGAGTTACAACCATTTTGGAACTTTTTTCATAAAGATCTGACCTTGTGAAGTGCAGCTACCTACTTTTCTGTAGGGGCAAGAAAAGAATTATTGTCACTTCAAATGCTAATATCTTGCAATCTAAATAGTGGAATTTTCTGAAATTTTTTTCATCTTTGAAGAGAGGGTACTACAAGATCCTATGGTTACATTTGTCCAAAAATGTTTTTTTTTCTAAAATTTGTTATTTGTATTAGAAATGGCAGTTTTTGAGTGTTTTTGGTGAAAATACACTAGTAGAAAATGATGTCCAGATCAACAAAAAATCATCAAATTTTTGTTAATTTGTGCACTATATCGACCGTTTTCACAACTTTTTGTTGATCTGGCACAAGGTTACAAAATGGTTAAATTTTTTTGTTAATTTTGGTAGTTCAACATCCAAATCAACAACACAATCAACACTTTTTTGTTCATTTAGACTTACAAAAGTTTTAAATAATTTTTTGTCATTCAAGCAATGTTTAAATCCCCACGGTTCAATTCTATGTACAATTTTCATTTAATTTAACACTTAATCATTCACAATTCTGTGTCTTTTGAACTCAGCAGACTTTGGTGGCCGTTTTGGCACAGTAAAATACGTTTTATGAAAAAACTTTGAACTAAGAAAAGTTAGAAATTCAAGTTAACTTTCACCTCCAAAAATCCGTTTGAGATTTGAAGTCTCCAGTCAGAAGTTATGGACAGAATTCAGAGCGGGGTTAAAATGGACTTTTTCGTTGACATTTTTAAACACCCTCTCTGAATTTTGTTCATAACTTTTGATTTAAGACTCCAAATCTCAAACGGATTTTTGGAGGTGAAAGTTAGTTTGATTATCTAACTTTTCTTAGTTCAAACTTTTTTCAAAAAACGAATTTTAGTGTGCCAAAACGGCCACCAAAGTCTTCTGTTTTTACAAAACAAAAGAAAAAAATGCGCAAAAAATACTAAAATGTAATACAAACACCTTTTAAACATATATACTTGTATGTGGCTCAATGGTTTAGGGCCTTGAACCTCATCCGTGAGGTCCAAGGTTCAAACCCCCATGGTGGCGGTTTGCCTACGTGGTGGGCTGCCCACGTAGCCTACCTATGTGGCAGGTTGCCCACGTGGCTTTTTGAAATTTAAAAATTTAAAATTAAAAAAAAAAAAAAAAAAATTGACCGAATTAAAAAAAACAGTAACAAAAAAATCAACAATTTGTTGTTACATAATGTCCAAGTCAACTCGACCGTTGTAGCAAAAAAAATCAACACTTTTGTGTTGGATTTTTGTTGTTTTGGTCAGTTATTTTCTACTAGTGATATAATCAAAAACCTTTAGGGGTTAACCTTGATTTGGGTCTAATAGAGTTTTGGTGTATGTCTAATACCTTGCACAATAAACCCTTGATTTTTGACATGTTGAAGAGGTTTATTGGTGTGTCTTCCACTCTTTTTCAAGGTAGGAAACTCAAACTGGACCAAACTAGGGAGGTCATTAGGAGTTCCAACATGGCATTTTGCAATTGATGTGCCTAATAACACATAGGATTGATGATGCTCTTAGAGTATCTCCACTACATCATTTTTGAATGAAGAGTGTACAATTGATGCTTAAAGTTGCCAAATAGTTATTTTTAGCATTGCAAAAAAAAAATTCATATTTGATGGGATTGGCTATTGAACCATAGAATTCATTTTTTTCTTTTGCAAAATACAAATAGTTCACTAGATTGGCAATATAGGCTCTAATCAAAAGTTATGGACAAATTTCATAAAAAGGTACAGGATAAATGTTAATAGCTCTTCATTGACTTTTGTGCATAACTTTTG
Source organism: Antitrichia curtipendula (assembly GCA_951230915.1). Classification (NCBI taxonomy): domain Eukaryota; kingdom Viridiplantae; phylum Streptophyta; class Bryopsida; order Hypnales; family Leucodontaceae; genus Antitrichia; species Antitrichia curtipendula. Next base: position 16,997,505 of record OX579642.1, read on the forward strand.
ACTAAAGTCTTCTAATTACAAACGAATTTTTGATGCTGAAAGTAGCTTGCATTTTCAAATAGAGTCGGACCATCCAATACCTACTAGAGATGAATCCCCAACTTCTAGGGTATTGCTATTTTAGCCAAACAATTATTTTTGTGAATTGATGGTTTTAATGACATGCACAATATGTGAGTCTACAAGGAACATTTGTTGAATGCCATGTGTTATTTTGAAATTTGTACACTTGAGCAAGAAATAGTTTCTCCTATGAATTGAATTGTAGGATTCTAGAGGTCAGGTAGTAGTTTGGAACAGGGTTGTTCTGTCAAACAACGCGATGGACAGACGTCATGCGACATCTAATAGAGCTTCCACGACGTCACAAAAAGTCAAATTTATCTTTGACTTTTGAAAAAGTTAACACCCTTTTACCTAAGCCACCTGGATGCCATGTGGTGTTCGCGTGGCAACTTCAAAGGTGCATGCGGGTAGGCGACCGCGGGTGGATGACTTCGGGTGGATTAAGGGTAGGTGACCGCAGATGGAGGAAGAGTATATGCGGTCGCCCCTACTAGACCCACAGTTGCCACTTTTGAAGTCGCCCCATCTATACGCGCCCTATGCAACTGAAGTCACCCATCCTATATTTTCAGTCGCCCATGTTCATTTGGTCACCTTCGTTCTCTATTGCGGCTTATTGTCTTAGCACCCTTTGCTGGCTGCATGCGTGACCCTGTTGGAGAATAATTACTATTATTTACATTCATCCCATTACTATGGTAGTACGACTTCTTGACGCCTATGTGAGCTCCCATTTCATCACTTGGGATTCACTGTTTTCTTTTTTGGGGTTTTAATTATTTTGAGTATAGTTTTAGATACAAAAAGACCAAAAAAGAGTGTAAAACCAAAATAAGTATGTTACATACCACTATAGTATTTGGTCATAAATTGAGTATTTTTATCCAAATAGAACCCAAATCTAGTTATAAATAGGTTAAAATTTGGTAAATAGGATAAATTGTAAATAGTTAGTAAAAATGGCCAAAATATCCGAACCTATCCTATACGCGACAACTAGAGCCCAATTGGTCCGAGGGAACCTAGGTGAGAGCCCTAAGATGATTTCCAGGGAGAGGTTTCAAGTTTCAAAATCATATTTCATTTTTAGTAGAAACCCCAATTGTTAACTTGTAGGTGTCACAAATTCAAGATGAGACCGTACAGGAATCTATGACTGGGGGAGGGTGTCCTAGGGTCAGTATCACACTAGGAACTCATAGGTAAAATCGGCTCACCAAGATTCCTCTTCGTGTGAAAGATTCCCTGAGCACTGATAATTGAAGGAGATGGCGGAATTTGAATCTCCTACATATGACCATTGTGCAAAGTAAAAGTATAAGCTTGCACATATTTTGTGGAATTCCATGAGAGATTCTATGAAAGGTTTCGAAATTTTCTGACTCCCAGAAGATGCCTTTCTGGACGATCAACCGTAGAAACTTATGATGGAAAATTCTTAGAAATTATCCAAGGTGCGGTAAAATTTCACTAAAAATTAGGATAGCTTTTTTTATGTTAATAAAACGCTCTATTAGGTTTTGGAACATTCTGATAGCCAGAAGTATCTGAATGAGCAAGATTCTTCAAAATCGGCAAAATTGAAGGAAGTTCGGGATGTTGACCGGCATTTTCAACACATACGGAATCGGAATGAGGTCCAAGTTAGGTCTTTTCTTACTCCCTTACACCTAATAAAAATCCTAGGCTAATTATTTTTTTCTGAAAAGTCAACTTCCAAAAGTTGGATTTTTATCTTTTTTGGTCATTAAGTTGACATTAGGATTTGTTGAGATTTTTGCATAAGAAAAAGAGGTGCACGTTTCTTTGAACTAAAAATGCCCTTCTAAAGCCAATGGCACAATCTGTTTGTGATTTGGAGTTAATCTCCAAAAGTTAGAAAATGGACCAACATAGAAAGTTAAAATTGATAAATTAGAAATGTTCCAATGTTAAAATTTTAACTTTGATTTTTGAGTGTTTTGTACTACCATACTTGTTCTTGCAATTGATTGTTCATCTAGCTTGTACTAACTTTTACTCTAACAAATGTTGTAGTTTGGTGTTTGTACTAATTTTCCTATTCTAACGTGTTAGTACAGAGTGTTGGTGGAATTAAACTTGGTATAGAAGTGAATGGAGTGATAGTAGTACTAGACAAGGCGGCAAAGCTTTGACTTTGAGTATTTAGACATAAGAAGAATTTAGAGTGTTTGCAAAGATATGGCGAAGCTTTTACTTGGAAAGATTTAGAATTGCTAGAATTTTAAAGTATTTAAGAAATACGGCAAAGCTTTGACTTCGTGGGGTTTGAACTTTTAATTATTTTCATTTTGACGGTGAAGCTTTGAACCTCCTCCTTCCTTTTATCATTTCTATGTAGTTAGGCTCTTTGGCGTTAGTTTGGTCAAGTTGTTATTTTTAATATTAGTCTTTCTTTAGGGTCGAGACCAAGGGTGTAGTCAGACTGCTAAGAAGAAGGGTTAGTACAAATTGAAGTTCAGAATCTCATAGTAGAAGTCATGAGCTTTCCAAAAACATAAATTACAAAGAATCGGAGCTAAAATGAGTAAGATATAAGCGGATGAGGTTTCAAACACTAATTAGTACTCAAAACTTCATCCATGCATAACTTCTATTAGGAAAATTTGATTTGCAAGTAGTGCATCAACTTAGAAAGCTGGTTTTAGCCTCTACAAGGAAAACATATTAGAAATCTAAAAATAATAAATTGTCAAAAGTCAATCCGAGAGTTAGAGTGTATTTAGAGCCGAGGCTAAAAACAAAGTCAGACCATTAGAAGGGGGTTATAATATAGATTTGAGTTCAGAATATAATAGTAGAAGTTTAGATCTTTTCAACAACATAAAGTATAAAAAAACCCAAGTTGAATTGAGAGAGTTATAAGCGGATGAAGTTTCAAACACTAATTAGTACTCAAAACTTCATCCATGCATAACTTCTACTAGAAAAGTCTAATTTGCAAGTTCCGCATCAACTTAGAAAGCTGATTTTAGCCTCTCCAAGGAATATATATTAAAAATCTAAAAATAGTAAACTATCAAAAGTCAGACTGAGAACTAAAGCATTTTTATAGAAAAGTTAGAAAATAGATTAGAAGGGAAGAAGGATAGATTAGGGAGGTGTGATTAGCAAGGAAAAGTGCAAAATAAAGTTCTATTTCACCACTCTTTCAACTCTTCTAGCTTAGACTAAGTTTAAATTCAAAAATTCAATAAGAATGATAGTTGTGAATTGAAGACCAAATTGTTAGATTATTATAGTTGAAGTTGAAGAAGAGGGAGAAATTTCAAGTATTTAGAACAACCAATTAGAATTGAGATAAGGGAAGTTAGAAGAAGATTGACCAAGTGCATTGGATCAATTTATGTATTCTTTTTGAAATATGTGAAATAAGTGAAGGAAAGGGAAGAAGAAAAAATAATTGAATAGAATAGAAGATAGGAAAAGAAGGAAAAGAGTTAAAAGGAAAAGGAGTGGTTAGTAAAGAGAGATTTGTAATTTTCAGACCTACTTTAAGCCGTGGACAAAATTATCAAAGCATTTTGGAACATGGTGAATGACGGGGAGTTTGAAGGGGTATACGACTACCTACACAATGACGCCAATTCCGAGGTGAGTTACTAGTTTCTACTTACACTTTTCAATTATCAAAAATAGACATTTTCAAGTAGACCCGAATTGCAAGGCTAATTCAGAGTGTCTAGACTAGGATTTTTCCAAGAATCAGGGAGTTAGTGTCGTAGAGCCTAGTTAGAGGTTTCCAAAAACATCTTAAACATAGAATTTGGACTCAAAACAAACAAGATGGAGCTGGATGAAGTTTAGTTATTAGAATGGATGAAAAATAGTTAGAGAAAGTGAAAGTAGAAAAATTTGAGTGAATTTGGGAAAGGAAAAAAAACAAAAAATCTCTGAGTGAAGAAAAATTCCAATTTAGACTTACCAAGTAGTAGAAAACCATGGATGAAGTTTGATATACCAATTAGCAGTCAAACTTCATCCACTCATAACTTTTGATAGGAAGATCCGATCAAGTTGAGTATTACCATTATGGATGAATAAAAAATAACCTACAAGAATATGGAATTATTTTTGGTCTAAACACAAATTCACTAAGAAATCACAGCGGCCTAATTAGAAGCCAAAAAGGCCAATTAAAACCTAATTTGAGCTATCTTAGGGTTGTTTTGAGTCCAAAACACTTAGAAATTACACAAAAATCCATTTCTTGGAAGGCGTAATGGATCAATGTTAGGCACCCGTAGGAATTAAACATAATTACCAGAACCTGGTTGTGCACGTTGATTTACCAAGGGTGGGTAAATAAACGCTCACAGCCTACGTATCCCATGGCGATCGCGGAAAGCAATGACATATCCCTTCTTGTCCCGCAGACTCCCCGCAATGGTGTTGCAATCAAAAAGGTTGAGAAAGACAAGAATTGGAAGCGCAAGGGTAACATTCACTGAAAGCGATGGCACGTGTTGAGGAGCATTGATCACCTCGCTTTCAAAGGGTGGGATGAGGAGCCAGAACCATGGACTATGTATGCATGCGAAGATTATATTGAATGGTGCCACATTGGGAAGTTGTTTCCAACATGGCGCCATCACTACAATCGACATTTTAACAAGGCAAAATTGAAGTACCACAAAAATCCAACTTTCATACAAAGGTGTGTGGAATTGTGGCAGGTCATCTACAAAACATCTTATGTAGATAGAAATGAAGCCCCTCTCTTCATTGCTAGAAGGGCCTATGATGAGGTGGCCCTGAACAAACAAGTTGATTGCTGCACAATCAAAGTCCTTACGTTTAACGTCTAGAGATTGGATTAATTCCAAGAGGGATTTTGAAATTTCCAGAGGTTGGATTGAACCTATTTGAAGTGATCCTCGAAACAAAGACACCCTAGAGGTCGACACTAAAGAGTTGGAGGAAGATAATGATTCTGATGGCACACGGGTATCCAAGCCAACACAAGTGAGGGAGCAGATTGTCCATCCTATTGAAGTCCCAGTTCTAAATGTCAAGGGAGCTTCATCATCACAAGGAAAAAAGACGAGACGACCCGCAAAGGTGCGGCGATTTTACGTTTCAATTTTCGACCCTAAACATCTCACTCCTAAATTCAAAGATGTCTATTTTCATACCGACGAATCTCATCATCTAGGCCGTGATAATCAGATGATCTTCAATAATCTCCTACACAGAGGTCTTTGCTTGGGATTTTGCTATTGTGGGATAACATTAATCCTAAATCCTAAACCTAAGCCCTAAATCCTAAAAAAAAAATAGATGTGCAAAGTTGCCATGATTGCCTTGGTAGTGGATATTACGTTATAATTGTTTGTAACATTGATTTTTATTTTATAAATTTTTAGGATGAACAACTAAGTTGAGAAGGAAAAAAATTGAAGGAAAAAACACTACATGTTTAGTCATTAAAAAATTATTAAAATAAAAGTAGGTTAAAGATTGAATGAAAAACAAAACATTAATAACTCTAAGATGGAATTGAAATACAATGATCCCAACGGTGACATTATTCTAGCAAGCAAACCTAACCCTATCTAACAACAATTTCAGGAAAATAATAAAAATTGCATTCACAAATAAATCCTAGAAGTTATTTTCTGAAGAAGATGTTTAGATTGTTTAGAAAATTAAGATTGCCCATATAACTTTCGCATCATTAGTGCAAATAGAAAGAATAAAGGCATACAATGTAAAGAAAAATATAAATTTCTAGAAAAGAAATTCAAATGTTTTTCTTAATCTTTTTTTATTTTTTTGTGTTGCCCTATGACCTCCATTTTTGCCATAATTTCTTTTCTAGGCATTGATTGAAATAAAAATCATATATATATATATATATATATATATATATATATATATATATATATATATATATAACACTCTTTCAATATTGCACATTCCTAAGAAGTTTCAAAAGCATTCACTACAAATTAAGACAACCTAAACCCAATCAAGATCCAACTTGCCCCCTTATGTGACAAACAATCTTTCAAGGGGCAAATAAATGTTCTTGGATCTTTATGTGAACAAGGAAAATGAAGGTAAACAATTGTTGTTTTCAATTCTCTAGTAACCAATGTAATATAGTAACCCATCCAAATCCATTTATATTTTCCCAATCTCTAGTTCCTTCCACTTCATTCTACTCTTGTTCTTCTTTGCTCGGGGAAGACCAAGCAAAAAGCAAAATCCTTGCGGTTGGTATCGATGTCACTGGAACTATGGAGCATGGCTTCTTTCATTGCAGGACCTTTGGGAGACTTGTGGCTCTAGTTTGTTGGAAGCGCCTTGAGTTGTTCCCAAATGGCTCGATGTACTTCACTATTTTGAGGGCCTAAAAAGAAAAGCAGACCCCGACATTGGTATGTTCACCTAGCCTTCAAGACCTGTTTGATTTGACTTTGCCATTGATGATAAATGATTCATATTTCCAAAGATAGAAATTTGATGACAAAATGCATTTCTTAGCATCCTCAGGCTGATTTGAGTGCTTGTTTCTGGCGCATCGGCTCTTCCTGGTCTTCCAATTAGACGGCTGCGAGATGAACCTGCTGCAAGGTAATGACAGCCTGACCTGCTCAAGACAGAAGAACAACGCAAGCATTGATGCCACAAGACCTCCAGTTCCACTGCTTTCGTGCAACTTGTGAAACTAGAGAAGTTAGACCTGTCAACTATAGGGAAGCAGCATTCCGTGAATAACACGGAATATGGGCAATTTCGTTCAAATGGCGGAAATTCCGCAACTTTGGCAATTTTTACAATTTAGACTGGGTGGTCTGAAATGTACAACTGTCCTAGATTTCTAAAATCTATATCAATTGTAGATGTATGAAATCTTCAAGCGTCATAGATGTCAATTTTTTAATTCATAATACAAAATATAAAATCTATGACAGTGCTAGATGTCACTTTTACAGTTCAGACTAGGCGGTCTAAAAATGGCACACGAAATACCACCATTTTAAGGAAATTCCCCACAATTATGAACTGCATTTCACGCTCAGAGGTGCATTTTATCATAAAGAAATATAAATCAGGTGACATGATATCTCTAGAATATACTGGAGGAGAGATCATTTATCTATTTGTGGTTGTGTGATTGTGAGGTCATATGTATGGATTTTAAGTTATGATGTGCAAGTGGCACCTGAGTTTGAAAATTGTTATTTAGAAACTCCTAAATGTACAAGCTCTATTCATGAGAGTCTAGGGTCGCTTTTAATCACACATTTTCAACACTTTGAAAATTCATTGTTTATTCATATAGTGTTCAAAAAATGCTCAAGAAGTACAGCACCACCCAATAAATAATTAAATAATAGGAATAATAGGAATAATGCTCAATTGCTTATTTGGGTGTACTTACTTCAAAAGTAGTAACAATAAGATCAAAGTGACAAGGAGATTTGTTTTGTGATCAATTAAAAAAAAAATTAATGAAACAAAATTACAGAATTACATTTTATATAAAACATTCTTGCTATTGAAGGCGACTTTTCAAAATCATATCAAAGCTACTATATTGAATAGAGATTTTAAGGAGACCTATACTAATTAATTGATGTTACACACTATATAAATATCTACCTTTATAGTATATCAATAGTTACTAATGTGTTTCAAACCTCATGTTTCAAACATCTATAGTTTTCCACAATAAGTCCCTTTAACTTTTTGATTCCCTTAATACCCCTATTCAATGTAGAGATTGAGGTTTTCTTTCATCATGCATTTATGTGCACTTAAAGCTTATTATAAAATGAACTTGACTTTTGCATACTTAATTTTTTTTTTCATATATATATTTTTTCAACATGGGCATGAAAATACCACAAAACTTAATAAATTGTGAACATGCTCTCTAGATATATTTATGCCATATTTAACTATTTTTGGACTTTGCAAAGTTCAAAATTGGTAAAGGGACATCTAAGACAATTATAGACTTTGACTTCTATAGATTTTATGAATCTAAAAATGATATAGATTTTGGACTAGGTGGTTTGAAAAATGTACAACATGTTTAGATTTTAGATATCTATGACATCGGGAGATCTCCCGATGGACAAAGTCCAAAATTCCCTTAAAAGTCCAAAAGTAGTTAAATATGGCATATTCCTTCATTATTCAATTTAGTATAATGTCTATAAAATCATAAATTATATTTATAGAATTCTAAGTATTGTGATGACCATTTGGTAGTTCAAGTTGGCAGATGTGATTTGGCATTCACTTAAAAGTAGAAAGGTTTGCTCTTAACCAACAACACGTTTGGTACCCCTATAGAACAATTTTTTTACACAACAAAAGATCGTTACATGTAGGAAGATCATAAATTATATTTTCAAGAAAAAATACACATCTACAACATAGTAAGATGTTTAAAAAGATAATTTAATATATTGATATTTATTTTTATATATTTAATAACCACTGAAATATTTCAAATTTAGTTTGAATACAATATATAATTCTATGTCTATTTTTAGAAATTCAAGACACCTACAATATGTTGAAAAGTCTGTCAACAAAATTTAAAATATCTTTAGAAATGATCCTAGAATATAAAGATTTGTGTATATTTAGAAACTAAGCACATTAATCCCTAAACGTCCAAACTGCAATTTTTTGGCAACATAGCAATTTTGGGCAGCTCACTACGAATGGAGTTTTTATTTTTTTTCTTTGAAATTTTCACACAACGTTTTTCCCAAGAGTAGCATTAAGGCCTAACAATTTCCATAGTTTTTGACTACACAATTAAAAAGTTATGGTATGATATGTTGTTTTCATTGTTTGGCGGGCAATCCAGGCAGCAAAAAAAACTTCTTGAAAAATCAAAATTTGAAATCGGTTCTCTAGATCTGTATATACATGGAAAGCTTTGAATCATTCCATTTGGATTAATGAGATGAAAGTTATAAGAGTTTTAGTTTGTGGGTAGTGTGTGAAGAGTTATGAATTCTCTTCTCTAAAATAAACTTTGAAGTCCTTTATTTAACTCAATTTTCAATATTTTTGAATTTCTTTTAAGAAATGGGTGTAGATTGTTTATCACAACATTCCAACCATTGGAATTGTAATTTTTCAATTCCATAAATAAATTATTAATAAGTTGGTATTTTGAATCATTTTTTACTTCTTTCTACTTACTATTTTTTTCCTATATCATCTACAACTCTACAACTCCAAATGATCTGAAAATTTTTCAAGCATGTAGCCAACTTGACTTGCAGAATGAGTCCAAAGAGTAACCACCATTTTGAAGATTTTCTTATAGAAATATGACCTTGTGAAGTGCAGCTGCCCGTTTTTCCACAGGGTAAAAAAAGGACTTTTGTCATTTCAAAGACTAATATCTTCTAATCTACATGGTAGAAAATTCTGAAATTTTTTCCACATCTCTTCAAACCATTGTAGTACAAAATCTTACAGTTACATGTGTCCAAAAGCGATTTATTTCAAAATTTTGGGTCTTGTACTAGAAATGGCAGTTTTAGAGCGCTTTTGGTGGAAACATAGTCAAAGACACTTAGGGGCTAAAAAGTCCATGGAACAAGAGAAAGGGGTGTTTTTAAGAAGTGTCCTAGACATCACGTCTTTTAAGTAATGTCTTTTAAGTAAGGTTTTCATTAAAACTTTACAAAAAACATTGTATTTTTCGTAAAATTTTAATTAAAACCTTACTTAAAAGACATTACTTAAAAGACATTACTTAAAAGACATGATGTCTAGGACACTACTTAAAACACCCTTTTCTCTTGTAGTGCCACTGAGTTTCATGCATGTCAACCCAAAGATCTCTAACATAAAGTGGTTTTGAAAACATAACGGTACAGACACAGTTTCCAATGGTTTTAAAAATCTTATCACAAATGCTCTTCAACTATCAATTCAACTAGTTGCAGTCGATGTGCAGTTTCTATCATCAATCAATCTAACAACTCATATTCGTGCTCAAATTGGGACTATATGAAATCTAGCTACAGAGTCTCAGGTTCACCTAAAATTCTGAGACATGAGAAACTACTTACAAAAACATTCTTCAAGCGGTCAAGAATGCACAGAAGACAAGTTGCCAGCACTTCAATAGTCTCCCAACCAACTCAAAAAGCAAAGCTTACAGAAGAACTTGAGAAACAGTTAGAGCGTAATAAAAAACACGCAAGCAGAATAGTAAGATAAGGGATTCAAGCTCGTTACCCAGAATGATGCAGATTGGTGAAAAGAATTATGTTCTGATGTCAATAACTGCTCCATGGTTGACACTGCCCTCTGTTCTGGCCAACGGATTCATATAGCTTACCGAAAGAACTGAGCACAGAAACGTGAATGATCTATGCTACCCAAAACCGGAAATTCATCGTCAAGGCTACCGGATTGTGTCAAGTAAAGATAGCTCAAGTCCAAGGGAGCTGAAATTTGATAAATGTTAGAATATTTTCACATTCGACATCTTTACTGTCTGAGAAGCTGCTTAAAAGCTTCCACATACATACCATAAAATGTCAGACCTAAAGCTGTCAGAAAGAGTTCCTTGACCTCAAAATTCGAATGTATGTGCCGGTCCTCTATAGGGCCACGGCAACTGGAGTGATCTTCCTCTCGTCGATCACAACCCCAAACCTCCCGTCGTTCTCTACGCAGCTCAATGGTGGTAGGGAGAAGATGCTTCGCGTTGAGCTCTGTCGAATCTCCTTCATCGTTCTTAATGCCACAACTGTGCTCCGGTAGATCGTCTCAACGGCTTCTCCAGCGGTGAAAGGGAGGCCTTGGCCATTGATGTGGCCTGCAGAAAAGGCTAGCGCACTAGTTTCCTGCTCCAATTGACTACAAATAGACTCTAATGGAGAAACCGGAAACAGTGAGTGCAAGTTGTTCTCACACTCACGCACCAGTTTCGAGAGAAGCTCTGTTGTGAAGAAGGGCTGGAGCAATACACTCTGAATAAACGGTAGCCTCAGTACCGTGCCCGTCACTTTGTCATGCTTCTTCAAAATCTTTACAAGACCTGCGGAAAGAAGATGCATTGAGTCACATCTCATGCATCGACAAGTCGAAGACTTTGACAGGGACAGAGGAATGAAACAGAAGCCTAGAACCATGCTTCCCTTTTCGCAAACTAGAGAAACTTCTGAACTAGTAAACAAATCTGAGTACGATTTCATCCCATCTCCAAGAAGGCTGAAGGACTTTCAGATATTTCCCAACGAACAACTTTTCAAGAATGGAAAATCTTGAAGACTACAATGTTCGATCAATTTCGAGATGAAAACAGAGAACGTTCACGTCAAGCGATTTACCTGTGTAATTCAGGGAGCTGTAGTTCTCCAACAGCACCATCTCGCCATGGAAAGTCACGATTTCTCTCAAAATCTTTAGCAGCTCCTCATTGCCTTCGCTTTCGCAGACACGTCCGTCATTGGCTGCTTGTTCTTTCTTCACCCTCTCGATTCTGTATTTCAGCTCCTACACAGAAGAGGAACTAGCACCGTCAGCAAAGCAAGTCAGAGAGAGAATCATACACATATTAAGCAGGAAAACTCACAAGTACGAGACGACAAGTGATAACCACGTACTAAAAACAAGCGTCATACATTACAACAGGAACGTTGCGAAGCACGAGGAAGAGCATCACCGGGACAACGTCATAAATACCTGAAGGCGAATAACATACTCCTCTTCTTTCTCAATAAAGAAGACGTTCAACTTGTTCAACTCCTTGTTCAGGAGGCTCACGAAGTCCGCCTCTAAAGAAGTATTTACATCCTCGCGTTTGGCTCGTTTAGGTCTTCTCTCATCCTCGCTTTCCTCTTCCGTTACAACATTAGCGAAAAGGATTCCAGCCTGCTCCACACTTGACACAGTCGTTAACAATAAACCATCCGCTTCTCGTACCGCAACCGAGCAACTTCCGGCTAATGGAACACCGTCTCCGGACACCTTCGACAGTAAAGCTTCTTGCACTGAAGCCCGAACGACCGCCTCACGTGCTCGTCGCAATTCTTTGTCGACGGCGTCCACGACTGAAGTCGCATTTGGATCGACGGAAGCTCTTGTCACTTGCGCGAAAGCGCCATCAGAGAAACAGACAGGAGCTTGCATATTCTTCAAGCTCTTCTTGAGTGTTTTGTACGATATGAAATGTGGCCTCCATTCGGGCATCGTTTCCTCTATCTGGCTCTGCAGCCTCTTCCCGAACTTCATCTTGCCGGCGGTAGCACTGAACGCTCAAACAGACCTCGAGAAGCAAGACGACACTCCTCGTACACGAACTCAGAAACAGAGAACGAAGTCCTCCCACGCCGCGCACCAGCGAAGCACGGTCGCGCACAAGAAAGAGCGAAAACAACCGCAAGAGGCAAGCGAGATACTCGCAGCGTAGAATTTCCAATCCGCAAGCTACGAATGCGATTTCACTTGCATTCGCAGAGTACACTGCGTTCTCCCGTTAAACTCGAAACTCGTTGTTGATCCCAACATACTTCAACACGAACCGCACAGAGAATAAACAATAAAGAGAGAGCGTTTTCACACAAAACACAGAATACTCCTTGCGCAACCTCCCTCGCTCGACAATCAAAAAACGATAGCATCCATTCGCCAGGCACCACTTCCAGTAGAAACCAATGGCTCTCTCAAATCCTCAATCTCCAACTCCACAGCCTAGATCACCTTCGCACATACCAAAACCGAAACACCTGTTTCACTTCGAGCTCCCTTTCAAATTTGTCCACTCCACAAGCACCGAAACGCTCCCCATGAACTCCCTTCAAAAAGAAACTCCCTCCACCTCGAAACCGCGTTTTCAGTCGCGATAATACAATGAAGAGAGAGATCACGGCCTTCAGACAAACTCTAAAGACGAGCAAGCTTCAATACGAACACAACAAATTCAATGCTCAAAGCTAGACTGGAAATCAACAAAGCTTTCGCAAATGGCTTCAAAACTTCAGAAGGCTCGTTTGAAGAGGCTGAGGTACGCAGGGGCAGAGTTTCGGAGACGGCGGTAGAAGACAAATAGGTCCAGGACTCCAGGAGGCTTATATTTAAAAGCGGACCGACAGACCATGGCCAAAATCACGGGGGTAAAACAGAAATACTGCCCGCCTCTGTCGACAGCTCAACTTTTACTTTTTATTAAACGCCTTTATTTTTCTTTTTTCTTTTGAAACAAATGAAACGGAATTTCATTGCAGAGAGAGGTGAAATACAACAACTGCCAGCCACAAGTGAATTGACCCCCTCATGGCTCCACATGGGTAAACACTGGAATTATTTATTTGCAACATACAATAATATTTTGAAATTCTGAATTCATATTTGCAATCCGAGGCCACAAATTAGTTAGGAGAGGTGAAGAGTTATCAACAAACACAACACAAAATAGGGGGCAATTTTTTTAAATTATCCTTGGTTGGGCAACAAGGGGAGCAGTTATCCTTGGCCGCCACAAGTGGCCTTGCGGGGGAGGGGGCATACACAACAACAAGGACAAAGACACAACAATGCCTTTACTTTTATTTTTATTTTTGGAAGCACTATACACTATTGTTATATAATGTAGCAAAAGTCCAATTAGGACGTTGATGATGAAAAGAGTCCTTTTATAAAATGAAGAATGCACCTATTCTTCATCATAGAATTAAAAAAATATTTAATTGACAGTATGATCACGTCTTTATGCTTTTAACCCAAAGGACTTTGAATGGTCAATTAGTGATTTTTAAGGTTACCATAGAAACAAAGAATGCACACATAGGTTCAAAAATAAAATTGATTATGGTTTAATCCCTACACAACTGTGACTATGTTTTCACCCAAAATGCTCCAAAATTGCCATTTGTAGGACAAGCACCAAATTTTAGAAAAGAAGTAATATTTTTGAACACATGTAACTATAGGATCTTGTATTACGCTAGACTAAGAAGATGTAGAAAAAATTTCAGAAATTTTCCCCGTGTAGATTGCAAGATATTAGCGTTTGAAGTGATAAAAATCATTTTTTGGTCTCTGAGGAAAATTGGGCAGCTGCACTTCACAAGGTCACATTTGTATGAAAAAATGTCCAAAATGGTACTGCTTCTTTGGATTCATTTTTTCAAGGCAAGTCGGCTACATGATTGAAAATTTTCACATCATTTGGAATTGTACAACATATAGGAAAAAATAGTAAGTAGAAAGATGTAGAGAATGATTCAAAATATAAAATTGTTAACAATTTATTTATGGAATTGAGAAATGCCAATCCCAATGGTTGAAATGTTGTAGTAAACAATCTACACTCTATGTTTTTATTTTTTTCCCAAAATATTGAAAATTGAGTAAAATAAAGGACTTCAAAGTTTATTTTTGAGTAGAGAATTCATAACTCCCCGCAAACTAAAACACCTCATAACTTTTGACTCAAATGGAATGATTCAAATCTTTCTTATGTACATATAAATCTAAAAAAACAATTTCAATTTTTTATTCTTGAAAAAAATGATTTTTTCAGATCTGCCCGGACTGCTCAAGTTGAGAAACAAACCACATATTACGCCATAACTTTTTATTCATATTTCCAAATGTCATGAAATTTATTGCACATGGAAGATATTCTTCATCTACACTTTATGTTAAAATTTGAGCCAAAAATATGAAAATCTCTAGTCACATGTACCTACTTGCCCAAAATTTCTATATTGCCAAAAAACACAGCTTGATCTTTTAGGGGTTAACTACCCTCACGCCATGTCTCGTCTTTTCCAGGGTTATTAAATGAAGTACCCCAATGACGACCCATCACTAATAATAATATTGGTGGAAACCAATGTGTATTATTTTTTTTAAAACCCCTGTCCTTCTATTATGGAGTGGATTTTGGATTGTGCTGGTGGGATAAACGAAGGGGGGAAATGGGATATACAGGAATATGCCACCGGTGGTTTGGAAAGAAAAGGGACTTGGTGGTCAAAAAGTGGGTCGTGACGTGATAGGGGGGCAGAGATTCGGCACATATGCTTTGGTGCTCGCTGTACTTGGGCAGTTGGGCTTCCAGGAAAAGAGGGTCAGTGTACCACACTGGAGTGCTGGACTTGGGTTTGGGAAAGGACAGCAAACACGTCTAAGGTAGGAGGCTCTGAAATGGAACGGGCATTAAGAATAGACCCTATAAATGGTTGTAAAATGGACATAAGTTGGTTCTGAAATTGACATGTATAGTCATTGAATGAATCAAGGAAAAAAGCATTATCAATTGCAAGAGCCAATCATTCGCTTTGCTTTTCCCATCTTTTTGTAGAATTGCAAGTGAACCGTTTCTAGAAGACCTAGAGTCATAAATAGGGACCTGTGACCCAACTCGTTTGAAAATTGATAAGTAATTCAAAAATGCTTGGAAAAATACGAAACCACTTGGGTTTGATTCGTCATCTGTTTCTCTTTGTCTGAAAAATGAGCTAAAATTATTTCCATCCAATGAAATACACAAAAAAAAGGTAGACCAACCCTTAGATGTACCATTTATGAGCCTCCTACCTTAGTGAGTGATGAGTCCAACTCAGAGCTCTTCCCCCATAAAAGAAATAATAATAATAATTAATAAACAAGAATGGTATAACGATAAGGCTTTGTCATACGCTAATTTAACCCCTAAAGGCCCAAGGCCTTTTTTATGCCAAAAAACACTCAAAACTGCCATTTCTATAGCAAAGAGTAAAAGAATTTGAAATTTTTTTTTTGCACATCTAATCGTAGGATCTTACACCTAACTAGTTTAAGAATGTGTGTAAATATTTTTAGAATTTTTGATTGCAAAGATTGCAAGATATCTGCATTTAAAGTGAAAAAACAAGTTTTTCAACACATTGCGGGACTATATTTTTTGACTTCAAACATTTTTAACTTAAAATTTTTGCACTACAACATTTTGAGCTTTAAATCTTATAGTAGAAAATTGAGTTGAGAGTCTAGGAGAAAAAACTTAATTATCATTCTTAAAAAAATTGTTAAGTAGAAGTAGGTACAAGATAGAAGGAAAATCTAAAATATTCATATATTTTAGATGGAATTAAAATGCACTAATTCCAAGGGTGAGATTGTTCTAGCAAGTAAACTGTAGTCACGTGATTTTTCCAATTGTCTATTCGCTTTTTCTAGTGTAAATAGGAGTAGCTAATAGATTGTATTTCAATTGGACCATGATAAATCGGCTGATAATCGGTATAAAATTACAATTTACAAGATTAGATATCAAATAGGCTAAATGAAAAGATTTTAAATAGGGCAAGTAGATAGGAAGAAACTTAAATGAATAGACATGTCTTTCTATTACTCCCACTTGACTTTAAGTCTAGTTGATTTTCTCTTTTCTCTCTCTTACGTATCCATTGCAATTAGAGTCATAGTTTTCTTGAGTCAACTTGTATATAGACATTATCAATAAAAATATTTATAAAAAACAATTTATGTGTCTTGTTGGTGTATTGTAATTTGTGTCAATTTGCTAGCTCATAAGTGGTGAGCAGTGTAGCAAATTGTCAAATAGTTTGCACACGTGGTGCAATCAATTTATAGTATTGGCTTGTAGGTGGCGAGTCATCTTCTTATCAATTTGGTACACAGTAGTGTGCTGTAGTTTAGGAATTGCTCGTCAATTTGTTTTTATAGGAAGCAAACACTCTAGTTACATTAAATTTGTAAGGGATTATTTGTCAAGTCATTCTATAGTTGGTGTAATAGTGAAATTAAATTGTCTACATGTCAAATTAATACCATTCAAATTTGTGTAGCTTTAATTATGTATAGCTTAAGCCACAACTTGACACCTTTTGAGTCTTCCATGAGAGAAGAGTTCCTGGGGGTTGAAAAATTGAATTATGTAAAAACTATACTACATAAACTAAACCATGAAAAAAAAAATATTGAAAAATTTGAGAAATTGCATTAAAAAATGAAGGGTTTTTTTTCAAGAAGATGCTCTAATTTCCCAAAAAACAAGAATGTCCATAACTTTCTCATAACAAATCCAAATGAAATGAATCAATTCTTTCCAGACAAAAAAATATATATTCTATGAGAAAAAACTTCAAATTTTTGCAAAAGAAATTTTGTTGCCCAGGTTGTCCCCCGTCCCCTGTTTTGAGCTTATTTGGTTATAACTGTTGTTCCCGGTCATTGATTGTGAAAAAAAATTATACTCCCACAAAGCTTATCAATTTTTCTATCTTCACAAAAAAATTCAAAATATCACAACAAAAATTCAGCCTATAGGTACCTGCCCGAAATCCCATTTGTCCCCTAAAGGGACAATGGTCTTTTAGAGGTTAAGGTAGTGTGCTCATAAATTGTCACTTTAAGAGCTGGTCGGCCTTTACGATGGATTTTAGATACCCAAAATTATTTTCCCATATTTTCCACTTGAAGAAAAATTGATGTGGAATCTAACACAAGTGGTTTTATATTTTTTTGGAGCATTTATGAATTACTTATGAATTTTCAAAGAATCCTGCAATAGGCACCTATTTGTGATTCTAGGCCTTGCAAAACCCACACATGCGCAGCTTGAAAAAAGATATGGCTAGACCAAAATAAGCAGTGAGGCATTCAAAAAGTAATACAAAAGGTTCCTAAATTTGACCCTGACTAAACTTAAACAAACCCTACATTCTTTTAACATGTGTAAGAAGGCAATTGGGCAATCAATTTCCATTTAGAAAAATTAAGTGGATACATCCTAACTTTGAAATGGACCCTCCTCAACTCTTATTCCATTCATTACAAAAGTATGAACAAATCTCATTAATACTTTGACATTATGAGCATTCCAACTCACATCCATTGACTATTGCTTTTGCTTTTGAAGCCACCTATGGGACAGTTTGAGGAAGAGGGTCTGAATTAGAGCCTCCTACCTTATTGACTAGTCAGACCGCACATCCCCACTCCAACCAATCCTAACCATGTTGTATAGTGTGAGTACAATTGTAGCCAAGATTTGGAAATTCAATTTTTGAAACTAGAGGCAGTGCCATAGTCTCTCTCCTTTGGACAAGAGGCAATAAAATTATAGTTTGAGGTTTTTATAGCAAAGAAAGAGTGAATCAAGGCTTTATTGATGTAAGTTAATATAAAAAAGGTTATAAAGAAAACCATCCATACCTTTTATACTTGAAGTTAGGATGTTTGTTTGTTAGGTTACGTTGAGATCTCCTCGACTATATACTTTTCGGTTGTGTTCTTGGTACCTTCGAAAAGCTCTCTGCGAGGACAGGTGCATAGGCTTTGTTTCATAGCGTTTGGACCTAAAAGGTGAAAGTTATGAATTTCTTAGTTATTTTTTATTTCATATATAATGTAGCAACAACACATGGCACACTAGTTTCAATGAAAAATGGAATGTTTCCATCTAATTCTTGGTAAATTGATAATGCTTCCATCTAGTCTTTTGAAATTTGTGCACTTATACGGCAAGACACAATTCACATGGAGATGGATAGGTGTAATATAGACTTCAAAACTTTCCCAATGTGCATTGAAACTTGTAAAGTATTTATTATGGAGCAATTCTCATCTTCATGGTGTTTCAACATTGTTTTCAATAGTGACAACATGCGCATTACAAATTAAAACATGTTTAACCCCTAAAGGACCAAACACCGTTTTTTGACAACATAGCATTTTTGGGCAGCTCACCACGAATGGAATTTTTATTTTTTTTCTTTGAAATTTTCACACAAGATGTGCCCAAGGAGTAGCTTTAGGGCCCAACAATTTTCATAACCTTTGACCACATGGTTAAAAAGTTATGGTATGATATGTAGTTTTCATTGTTCGGCGGGCAGCCCGGGCAGCAAAAAAAACTTCTTTAAATATCATTTTCTAGAGAAATAAAATTTTGAAATTGATTCTCTAGATTTATGTGCACAAGGAAAGCTTTGAATCATTCCACTTTGATTTATGAGATGAAAGTTATGAGGAATTTTAGTTGTGGGTAGTTTGCGGGTAGTTATGGAATCTCTACTCTAAAATAAACTTTGAAGTCCTTTATTTAACTCAATTTTCAATATTTTTGGAAAAAAATATAAACACGAGGTGTAGATTGTTTATTACAACATTACTATTTTTTGGATTGGCATATTTCAATTCCATAATTAAATCCTTAACAATTTAGTGTTTTGAATCATTCTCTACTTCTTTCTACTTACTATTTTTTTCCTATATGTTGTACAATTCCAAATGATCTGAAATTTTTCAAGCATGTAGCTAACTTGCTTTGAAGAATGAATCCAAAGAGTTACCACCATTTTGGACATTTTTTCATACAAATGTGACCATGTGAAGTGCAGCTGCCCGGTTTTTCGCAGGGACAAAAAAAGGGTTTTTGTCACTTCAAATGCTAATTTCTTGCAATCTACACGGTGGAAATTTCTGAAATTTTTACCACATCTTTTCAAACTAGTTTACTACAAGATCCTACGGTTACATGTGTCCAAAAATGTTTTTTTTCCAAAATTTGGTACTTGTACTAGAAATGGCAGTTTGGGAGTGTTTTTGTGAAAACATAGTCAAAAACCTTTACGGGTTAATCAATTTTCTAAACCTTAAATGTAAAGTCCAATTGCTTGACTCAAACACTCAGACCTACAAAAAATCATTGAACATAAGGGAGCTTTAGTGAGTTTTTTAGGGTTGGATGGGGCTTGATCAATTGAGTAGAAGGTGAAGGATTTGATAGGCTAAATACTTAGTTGGAAATTGGAAGGGAAATACAAGTCTTTACTTGCAAGTGTTTTTCATGTCGTTTTTGAGCCTGTAACAAAGTCATGTCACTACATCGATACAACATTTGCTAGTACTAATACCTTGGAGCCTCTAATGGATTGCTCTCCAAATTGAGGTTAAGAGTTAATTGTGTTTGTTTCCAATGGACCTCGATTAGTGTTCTTTTTTTAAAAAAAAATTCTAATATACGCAACCGCATTATATATAAAAAATGAAGACACTTGAAGACAATGGAAACCTTTAATCTTCTTCCTAGTGTTATAACCTATGAGCGCTCTATAGTCCATTCTTTTGAAAGATGGATTTTGTACAAAATGCCCCTTGGGACTCCAAGAGATGGCTTTATTGATCCATCCAAATTGTTCTTTGTTTTTTGTACTAGTTGAATAACACCTTCACAATGCGGATATCTAAAAATACATTTCACAAACATTTTATATGTAACAGATTAGAAGTACATCAAATAAAAAATAATGTCCTTTATAGTTCAAAAAGTAACCTCCAAAAATGAACTTTATGAAAAATAACAAAAAATAGTCTTTTATATTTTGGATAAATTGCATGTTCAAAACATCAAAGCCAACCATCAATAGACAACAAAAAGTACAAAAAACATAAAGAAAATATGTAGAAACTCTTAAATAAAACTCAAGTAAGTAAATAGAATGTTTGAAATGTAATCTAACTAATTTACAATTTACTTTCAATAATGCATATTAATAAAGTAGGATATAATTGTTTGGCAAATGGCTCGAATGAACCCTACAACGGTAATATCTATTACAACACAAATAGGACAAAAGTTGATCTAGATCAACTATAAAAAATCAATTCCTTGATGTCTATACTAGACAATATTGAAAAGGTTGTAAAACTTAAGGCTTTACAACAAAATGATAAATAACTCTCATTATTCTTTATCCAATAATAATCATACATAATGAAAGATTTAAGCCTTCATGATGTTGCACTAGAGATGTTATTAACCTTGATATGTTAGGCCCAACTCAAGAGGCTTTGTTTTCAAATAATCTTTATAATAGCATCTAGAATACATAATTGTCCTAGTAGTCCAAGTTTTGGGTATCAATTTCTTTCAAATGCCTTCAAAAGATGCATTTATCAAGTTGGGTATTTTATACTTTGAACCATAAATTTTAATGTGCATTCACTCTGCATTAGAAAGTTTGATAGAATGTTTGTTCAACAACTTTGAGATTGCCTCTGTTCTCGGGGAGTTCACTTAGAATGTCCATTAGAAACTACGTGCAAACAAAACTTTGGACCCCCTATATATTTTTTGAATTTTAAATAAAACAAAATAAAAAAATTATAAATAGATTTTTCTACTTTAAAAGTTTATGTTTTGAATTATTGATATTTTTATTTGTTAATAATTATTAGTTACAAATTTTTGAAGTAAAAAGATACACTGTATAATTGAAAAATAATAATCTTTCACACCCCTATATTATATAAGAAAAAATTGTCTAAAAAATGAACAAAAAATTCCTCAAATAACCCTCTATTGAAAGCTCATTTTGAGTTTAATATTGATTCAATGGTCATCTAAATGTGTTCTCTATAATTATTTGAGTTGAAAAACATGTCATTTTAGTTCATTTTCAATCTCTTCTAGAAATCATTTCATATTTTATTTGAGTTGGAAATTTTGGCGATAGAAACCTATAGTCATTATTAAACAATGCTCAAAATTTTAGGTTGAAATTGTAATTTATTAGAAACCACTTGTTCGCATGTGGTTTGTTGTAGTAGAACTAAGTGCATCCCTCGAGACTCTGTTGCCTTGAAGAAGGCAAAATTTCATCATTAATCAATCATTTGCACAAACTTTATAATGCCCATATAATAAAGATTCTCAACCCCAAATTTGGGATTATGTATTAAGATTCAAAATATTGTTTCAAAGTTGAAATTCAAATGCAATCTAATAAAAAAATATATCCTTATCATTTAAGATCTAAATTCATCAATTTAGTGAAGGATGCTTCTACATTCAATTAGAGTCCAAAAGCAAAAGTTATGGCACAAAAAGTCATTTTTTTAGTTCGATGGGCAGAAACAAACCTTCAAAAAAACTTAAAATAAAAAACTTAATCTTTTTGTTTTGTATAGATTATCTTTTTATGTACATGGGAAGCTTTTATTCCTTTCATTTGAACTTGTTATGTGAAAGTTATGGACAATCTTGTTTTTCAGGCAATCGGAGCATCTTCTTGAAAAAATAACTTGTAGGATTCATTTTGTACCTCAATTTTCACAATTTTTCAAGAAAGAAAGTTACAAAAGATAAAAATATCTTGCTAGGAAAATCTCACCATTGAGATTAGTGTATTTCAATTCCATCTTAGAGCTATTAACAATTTAGATTTTCCTTCAATCTTGAATCCACTTCTACTTAACAAATTTTTAATGCATGAAAACTAAGTGTGCTTTTTTTGAATTATTTTTCCTAGACTCTCAACTCAATTTTTTATCATATGAAATTTAGAAATTCAAAATGAATAGAGCAAAAACTTTAAGTTAAGAAGGTTCAAAGCCAAAAATGTAGTAGAGCAACATGCAAAAAAATTTGTTTCCTTCACTTTAAATGTAAATATCTTGCAATCTACATAATCAGAGTTTGTGAAATTTCTTCCATACATTCTTACACTAATCTAGTACAAGATCCTATGTTTAGATATGTCAAAAAACATTAATTTTATTTTTTTGCTCTTTGCTTAGAAATAATAGTTTTGAGTGTTTTTGATGGAAAAAAGGCCTTGGAACTTTAAGCGTTAAGACAAATTCATATGAAAGTCTCATCAAGATAGTTCATCAAGATAGATTATTGGATGCATGTTTTGGTTGCAAATTCAAAAAATACAATGTGTGCAAATATGCAAGTTTGGATGATGATTTTCAATGATTATTTAATCTTTTGGTCTTCAAAATTCAACCTTGTAATCATCTTAAAATTATTAAAGGACTAACGAAGAATTTCCATTTGATTAAGTGATCAATTGGTAAACGAAAGAACCTTATGCATTAGGGGTCTAAGACTCATCAAATGTTTATTTGACTCCCCTCATGCATGCATCTATATTTATTTATCAGATTGAATAATGCCATCAAATTATTGTTGAAGCCCATGATGTATTGCTCTACTAATTGGATGGGCCCTTGTTCTTATATTACAATTCAAGATTTAGAAAATCCAATATTTAAAAATTACATTATCTACTCCAACAATAGACAAAAAAAAGCTACCCATCTTAAATTACTATTTGGACTTCAAAAACTTTTTGGAGCTCCCAAAAGAATATTTCCATTGGCTCAGGTCAAAGTGGAGGCCAAACATCCTTTGATCCCAAGTAGATCCTCACCCAAAACCCTTAGGCTTCAAGTAATGAAGCGTCCATTTGTAGAAATTAGTGTGACAATTAATAGTAAGTGTAGACAAGATTTTAAATTTAAAATAGCAAATTTAGAGTATTAGGAGCCATTAGGGGCCCCTTATTAGGAAAAAGTAGAAAACACTTTAAATATAAAGTTAATTTATATGTTATAGTGTAAATAGGATTAAATTAATAAATTAATAAATTAAATTTTTTTTTTTAAATTAAAAAAATATAGTATAAGTAAAAAAAAATTAGAAAGACACACCCTTTGGGAAGGGGTGCCAAGAAAACTATAAATAGGTTTTGAAAACAATAAAAAAATTGGCATTTTGAACATGACCCATATGTAAGTATTTGCGTTATATTATATATTTATATAATTTGTGTTTCTTGCTTTGTGAAATTTCTTTATATTTGTGAAGTTTAGGGTTTGCCTTGTTGAGTGCTTGTTCTGGCGAAATCTTTCTGTAAGGCTATTTTACCGAGGAATCTGTGCCTGTGTGTCTGAGAGTGTGAAATCTGTATTACATCAAATTGGAAACATTCTTTGTTAAGTAAGGATCTGGCCAAACGGAAGCTTACATTGCAGAATGATCAGAATTGAGTGTAACTGAGTGTAATTGAGAGAGCAATTGGGATTGATGGGTGCATTGATTATAAACTCTACCTATTACTGGGTGACTGAATGTCGCGATTTGCTGGGAAACAACCTGTTGATTAAATGGGTCGCAATTTTGGATATCTGAGAGTGCCGAGATTTTTCCATCTGCTCAAAATACAAACCTGCACTGATTGAATTCTCAAGAAAATTGAGCAAGAAGGGCGACGAGGAGCAGGACGATCAACAAGTTGATTTCTTGTGAAGATCCCAACTGGGGTGTTTGTCATTTTGAACTTGATGCAGTATTTGATAATTCCAGTGTGAATTTCTGGATGGATTGTTGAAATTGCTTGGGCTGTGGGTTCGTGATTGCAACCTGCTTTGAAGACTAGAACTAGGAAACGGAGACAATTGACGCCAGATCGATGAAGTCTCCGAAGGTGCTAGGCCGTACATTGTGAGGCGCGGCTGAATCTCTGATCAATCTGCGATTGAAGATTGGTGGCGAATTCGAAATCCAGCACCTGGTGCGATCATTGCGAGTGGATTCAGAAATCTTCAAAGCCAGAGGATGACTCCAATGAGGAGATTTTGATCGCTGCCCCTGCATCGAAGAGAGCTCAGTGGGCAATCTGGAGTCAGAGCGGCAAGAATTCGGCGCTGCTGCAGCGGAATTTCTACGCCAGACGATTTACTACCTGCTTGGCCTGATACAAAATCCAAGAGCGTGATCGGGAGAAAGAAAGATTGGAGCAGTTCCGAAGAAGAAGAGGATTTACTGTGAAGATTACCACCATCAAGCGAATACAGAGTTGGAAGATTGCGAGTTGGAACGTGTCCACAATTCACGAATTTCTCACCCTCAAATTGAGAAATTTCAGAAGCCAAATTGACCAAATTCCGATAAGACATGAAGAAATCAGGGGTGAATTGAGAATCGTGATTCCTTTGCGACCGGCGACGGAAGCTGCGACTTACAGGATTAGGGATTTCAGCGCGGTCACGGGTCACTTGTCACGGTGACAAGGTACGGACTTGGTTATAGGCCAGGTCGCACAGCTTTGGGAGTTGGGACTAGTTCTGCTTGGCTTTGGGTCCGTTTGAATGGCCACAAGGCCTGTTACTAGTTTAAAATTTATTTAAATGGTTTTAGGGGAGCAGTCCACGGTTTGAAATTTTTATTTTATTTTATTTGTTTTTATATATAAAATTATTAAGTGCTTGATTGTGGAAATTTGAGCTCTAAGGGTCCAAATTTTTCGAACGGCCCTTGGACCGTGCTACAGGTTGGGACCAGTTCAACAATCTAAGAATTTTTCATTATTATTTGAAAGTGCTTGGTCATAGGTTCTCTAAGTTTGATTTATGTTGTAATTGTTCCAATGTTTTGTTTGTGTATTAACAGTGGTTTGGACAAATTGCCAATTGACTAATTGCCCTAAAAGCTGGAGAAAATCTTAAGGAAAAAGGCAAAACTCGGTAAGAAACCTAAACTCATTACTCTTTACATTATTGGACAAATTGCCCTACAGAGACAGACATAGACATTTGGTAATAGGATTTGCTCATGGCGAGCACCTACTGGACCAATTGCCCTAAACATAAAAAGGTTTAATTAAGGAATTACGTGTATTATTTTCAAAGTATTATCTTGTGTGATTAGGTCTAGTGCATGCATTGCATAAGACAAATTGCCCAACCTGACTTATTGCCCAGAATCATTGCCCACCTGTAGGACACTATATAGGACTGTGACGTCATTCATTGTGTCTGCATACATCTGTAAAGGACTAAACCAAATTTGAATCCCTGGGAATAAGAGTGATAACCTAGTTCTAAAAATTGAATAACATATACTTATACATATTCTCATAAATCTAATGTACATGTGACTTTAGCCACAGAACGATAGACAATTTGACCATTCCCCTAGAAATTTAGAACCCCTATACTTAGTCCTGGGTTTTTGGTGAACTAGACAAAACCTATACTACAGTAAGACTGAAGTTTAAGTGGTTGGCTTTTTTGTTAATTCTGTCAAAAGAATGGCGATGTTGGCATATTTATAAATATACCATCTATAATAGCCAACATGGCTCAAAAAGGCACGAACTTTTGTAACAATATTAGGTCTAGGTAGTTGAGCAATAATGGCCACTTTATCTGGATCAATAACAATTCCTTGATTAGAAACTATATGACCAACTAATTTGCCAAATGGTACAACAAATTGAGATTTAGCGGCATTAATAAAAATTCCATATTTCTCAAATTGTATAAAATATTTTTCCAAATACTCTACATGTTTTTCCTTAAAACTATATATACAAAAATTGTCCAAGAATATTTCTATAAATTTCCTTAGATACATTTGAAATGCAATTGTCAATAATCTTTGGAACGTGACAAGAGCATTACACAATCTAAAAGGCATTTTAGTGTGGGCAAAAATTCCCCAATCGGTTGTGAAGGCGGTTGATAGTCTATAAATTTCCGCAATTTGGATTTGATTGTAACCTGAAAATCCATCCATAAAAGAATAACATTCATACCTAGCCACACCATCCAAAAATATGTTTGTAAAGGATAAAGAAAAATGGTCTTTTCTGTTCACACTATTTAATTTCCTATAATCTTGACAAATACGTATTTTTCCATTCTTTTAGGAACTATAGCAATTGGTGATACTAACTTACTATAAGGTACTTCAAATATAAATCCACAAGCCAAAAGCTTGTCAATTTCTTCCTTGACTATAAATGAGTATTTATGATTCATTATGTATTGTCTTTGTCTAACATGTTTGGCATCTGGTTCTAATATTATTTTATATTCACAAACTTCTAGTGGTACGCCTTTCAAATCACTATAGTAAAGGAACTTTTGTGCTTTCTAAGTAACGCCTTCCAAGTAACGCAACTTCCAAGTAATGCTTTCTAAGTAACGCCTTCCAAGTGAAGGAACTTTTGTGCTTTTTAAAGAACCCTTTCCAGTATTTGAATTCAACTTTAGTCATTTCAGAATAAATTTTAATAATTGTGGGGCTACTTCAATTCCCAAATTCATATCTTGTATAGATTTTCTGAGGGATTCTTTAAAAGTTTTCCTTTGAAAGAATGTAGTTTCACTATAAGCTAGCATGTCTTCCATTGCTCGAGTATCAGACTGAACTTCAGGTTCAAGGCTTGAATTTTTTTCTATATTTATATTAAAACCTTCAGAATTTTTCCATGCCAAAAATGGCATCATCTGAGTCATCAATTTGAGCAAGTGGAATGAAATATTCTCCGAAGTCCAAACTTTGATAGGATAATTCTTTACTAACTTTTTGAGTTTGTTCCTTTTTACTTTTTTTACTTTTGTTTTCTGATTGATTTTCAGATGTAATTTCACTATCTTCCACTTGGATTTCACCGTGATATGTTACAGGATAAAGAGACAAGACAATTTTATTTTGGCCTTTTTCAATGTAAGAGTGCCTTTTTTCCAATCATCTTTTATTTTTACCAAATATAACCATAGTCTTCCCAACAAAATAGGATAGGATGAAATTGATTCTATGAGTTTGAAAACTACATAATCAATTTTGTAGTTTATCCCACCAATGGTGGTTACAATTTGGGTTAACATTCCCAATGGCTTGACTCTATTTTGGTCAGCCATTCTTAAAATAATGGGAGTTGGGATTATAGTTGTTAATCCCAATTCCTCCATTAGTTTTAAAGTTCATGAGGTTAACACTAGATCCACTATCAACTTGTACTTTCTGAATCAATGAACCAACTATCATTACATCAATAGTAGGAGCTCCTGGATCTCTAGAAATTTCTAAAATTTCTAAAATTTTAGGTCTATTCTTTAGCAAAGATGTTAGTTCATTCCTACATTTGAGTGAAATGGACAGTAATTGTTTTATACTAATTAAGGGTTGAATTTGGTCAAGGTTGGCCAAAACATTATATGGTTCCATTCCCTCTATTAATTTTATGGTTCAAAGAACTTTATGTTTTGGCAAACTGTGTGTGTTAAGTTGGTGATTTACCCTTTTTGCAGGTATTTGATAAAAATTAGGTAAAGGTACAGAAGCAATCTATACAATCTTTGGAATTATTAATTGTAAATAGCACCGCACTCAGAAATGAAGTCTAACAAGAGGCCAACAAATGGAGGCCTCTTTAAATTTACGGGTGATATATTCAAATGTAATAGTAATTATGAAGCAATTGAGCAAAGAAAGGATGATCTTAGTGACCATTTATGTCATAGTAAGTAGATGTCTTTTTGTCCAAAGAAGCTATAATGAATCGGATGAAAATACGTTCATTACATTCCAAAAGTGCTACATATTGAAAAGATTGCAAAGTTGTCAATGAAAAAGTAGAGTTTGTTTTCTACATGACTGTTTGTTTTTTGGTTGGAGGGATGCTAGAGGGTTCTCGTAGGAAGAGATGTGAGGCAGGTCTTCGCTTCTCAAGTAAGAAGTAGTTAGAGAAATCAAAGATGCTCAGATGCCTGCAGAAGACCAATGAAGATGAGATGAATAGCATTGTTCGGACCTTGTCCTATAAGGATGATGGAATTGAAGGTGGGCATTTTGAATGTAAGAATTGTTTGACAGAAGATAATGAAAGTACAAATTTAGTGGAGCTTGAAAGTATAGATGAAATTCAAGCAGACATACCCCAATCAAGTGTACTAGAGAAAAACATGTCGCTAGTGCAGAACGCAGAGTTGATGAGTTAATTAATTTATTGGTAGTACTCGAGCCATTAGAGACTGAGGAGTTGAATCTACGTGTCAATGAATTTTTTTTCTTCTTAGAAGTGCATTTGACACCAAACATTGTTCCGTGTATTCTAAGAAGACATTTCCAATGATATATAGCATGCAAAAAATGGAGAGTTTTTGAATGATTTATGGCCTAAAAACAAATTCAACATCTTGAAATCTTCTATGAAATCTTCAAAATCAGCTGATTTTTCGGCCAAATCTTGCTCGTGTGTTTTCAAGGGACTTTGTTGTTTTTTGTAAAGTTTCTCGTGACTTCAAAAACTCCGAAAAAAATTTGAGTGGTTATAATCTTGTGAGGTTATAATCTATGTGTAAAAAAAAATTGGAGTCAAAATCTTTGAAATCACAATTTTTATTCAAAAGATTCCTTTGCCTTATATCTACCAATCTCTTTCTTTCTTTCTTTTTTTTTTCCCTTTTTTTGAGACCAAAGATTAGCTCAGCGGGCGTTGCTTTTGCATAGTTTTCTTCCTTTGGCATTGTTGTGTTTTGGTTTAGGGTTGCTCCTTATAACTTCCACTATAAACTTAAGGAGCACCTTGTTGCGAAAGGATGGAGAGGAGCGCGGCGAATGCGGTGATGTGATGAAACTCAAGTCATGGCAAATCCACTAGAGGTGTTGTATTCTATCTTTTACATGGTTTGTTTAGGTTGTAAACTTGACCTCGTTAATAAGGTCACAATTTCAAGCAGTTTTGGAGCTCACTAAGACGGTGCACATTTCGATGCATCATTTCAAAAAATAATTTAATGTTGGTTTCGGCTGTAAAACTTGGCCTTGTTAACGAGGTCACAATTGTTGGTAATTTTGGAGCTCACTTAGAGATTACAGTTTTAGCCTGTAGGTTTATAAAAAAACTGAGATTGTTGTTGTGGGCTGTAAACTTGACCTTGTTAATGAGGTCATTATTTCAGATTATTTTGGAGCTCATTTGGAGATTACAAACTTAGAGTGTAGGCTTACAATTTTTTTGTGGTTTTGTGGTGTAAAACTTGACCTCATTAACAAGGTCACTATTTTGGACTATTTTGGAGCTCAATTACAGATTAGAAATTTAGAGTGTAGGCTTACAAATTTTCTTTAGAATGTTGGTTTGGATTGTAAAACTTGACCTCGTTAACGAGGTCACTATTCCGGACTATTTTGGAGCTCATTTGGAGATTAGAAACTTAGAGTGTAGGTTTACAAAAAAAACTAGATTCTTGTTGTGGGCTATAAACTTGACCTCGTTAACAAGGTCACTATTTCGGACTATTTTGGAATTCATTTACAAATTACAAACAATTAAAGTATAGATTTAAATAAAATAAAATAAAATTGCTCTTGTGGATTGTAAAATATGACCTTGTTAATGAGGTTACAATTTTCGGTTCTTTGGGGGTTCACTTTCATAGTACAAGATTAGGGTGTAGGTTCACTAATTTTTTTAGGCCTTTGGGATGTTAAAGAGAACCTCAAAACAATGTATAAATGTTGTAAAACAAAGACATAAAACAATTACCTTAAATATGGTGCTATTAGAAAAGATTACAGTTGCAAGATACTTGTATATGACAATAGTTGCATAGTAGTCAATTGTGCCGGACATGTTTTTCTTCTAATGAAATCTTTTTAAGGTTTCTTCTAGTATCTCTTTCTATTTCTCTCTATATAATTTTTGACTCTATCAATGTGGACATCAACTTGAGTAAAGAGAGTGAAAATTACTTCAACCATTGAAAATGATAGGCGTAAATGCAGAGTTTGTTCCTTTAACCCCTAAAGTTCCATGACTATGTTTTCACCAAAAACGCTCAAGAACTGCCATTTTTAGTACAAGTATCAAATTTTTGAAAAAAAACACTTTTTTTAATACATGTAACCATAGGATCTTGTAGTATATTAACTTGAGAATATGTGATAAAAACTTCAGAAATTTCACCGCATGGATTGCAAGATATAAGCATTCAAAATCACTGAAATCATTTTTTTGTCCTTGCGAAAATCCAGGCAGCTGCACCTCATAAGCTCACCAATCTATGAAAAAATGTCCAAAATGGTGGTGCTTCTTTGGAATCTTTTTACTAGACAAGTTGGCTACATGCTTAAAAAATTTCAAATCATTTGGAATTGTACAATATATAGGAAAAAAATAGTTAGTAGAATGAAGTAGAGAATGATTCAAAATACAAAAGTTTTAAGAAATTAGATATGGAATTGGAAAATGCCAATCCCATTGGTCAAAATGTTGTAATAAACAATCTATAACCAATGATTTTATTTTTTTCAAAAAATATTGAAAATTGAGTAAGATAAAGGACTTCAAAGTTTATTTTAAAGTAGAGATTCCATAATTGGGTGAAAGCATGCTACAGTCTACCTACTTTGGCACATTCAATAAAATAATGTAAATAAAGTTTTTAACACTTTGGATTTTTGGTGAAGAAAGCTAACAAGATTCTACAGGTGGGCCAAATTTTTATATTGTTTAATTTGTCTTGATGTTAATTTTTAAAGAATTTTGTTTCTTTTTATTTACTATATTATTTAATTTATTTTATTGTTTAATTCCACAATATATCTTATAGAAGGAATTAAATAATAAGAAAATTAGGCCCACTTGTAAAATCTTGCTAGTTTCTTCTTCCAACCAATTTAAATACTAAAATTTATATTTAAAGTAAAAAACTAAAACTAAAACTAAAATATGTATATTAGTGAGTACAAATTGAAAAATATGCTTGGACCCTAGAGTATATTTGTAATATCAATCATCACACCAAATTTATGCATGTAATTCTCCTCATTTATGTACACTTTAAATAAATTAGTTCCTCAAATGTGACACCGTGACATCAAAAGTGGTAGACCGTAGCATGCTTTTACGTTGCCCACAAACTAAAACTCCTCATAACTTTTGACTCATTGGTCAAAATGGAATGATTAAAAGCTTTCCACATATATATAACTGTAGGAAATCAATTTCAAATTTTTGTTTCTGAAAAAAGTGATTTTAAAAATCTACCCGGACTGCCCGGCTGAGAAAAAAAGTAACATATTAGGCCATAACTTTTGATTCGTATTTTCAAATGTCATGAAATTTAGTGCTTAGGAAAGATATTCCTTGCACGCAACTTCTATTGAAATTTCAGCCAAAAATATAAAAATATCCAATCACAAGTACTTGCCCAAAATTTATATATTGCCAAAAAATGCATGCTGGTCCTTTAGGGGTTAAGGTCCCACAAGTACTTGAGTGAACACTTTGAAGTGAATGGTTTTTAGAACTTTCTACTTTTGAACTTTTGTTGAACGAAAGCCTCCTAGATTATTTATTCCCCCTCCAAAAAAAATAGGAGCCCCTAGCGTTGCAACATCTCGGCGAGCCAATGACTTTGTGTCGATTAAACCAAATGCATTCCTACACTAAATAGTGAAATTAGGTTGCCTTACTTCAAGAAAATAACTTTACAAGACATCAAAGTCAACAAATATTTCTACAGATTTTTTTGTTTGTACAAATGAAGGTTTATGAGTCCCAATTACAACTACACTTAATTCAAAAGTAGTAAATTTTTGTAAGGAAATAATACATATTTATATAGAGTAGAACATCAAGAAATTAGTGTGGGACAACCTAATTTAACTATTTAGTGATGGGATCTTAGGAGAGATTACCCCAATTCATTCTCCAAGAGAGAATGTTTTAGGCCCGTTAACAATGTTATGGGCTCTTCCCTTGGCTCCCAAATCCATATAATGGACCCCAAAGGATTTTCACCAAACTTTCATTAGGAAGAGCAATATGATTGGCACCATTTGAGTGACAAAACAAATGAAGGATGGAGATTCAACTTCACCAGTTGGTGGAATTCAATCTGAAATATCGGTACTAAGGAAACTTATGATCTGGAGAACCAATCAGGTGATGGTCTACCTGGAACCTTAATATTATTAGCCCCTAAAGGACCAAGGCCTTTTTTTGCCAAAAAATATTGA
This sequence comes from Antitrichia curtipendula, assembly GCA_951230915.1. Lineage (NCBI taxonomy): Eukaryota > Viridiplantae > Streptophyta > Bryopsida > Hypnales > Leucodontaceae > Antitrichia > Antitrichia curtipendula. The sequence goes on from OX579642.1 coordinate 17,030,152, forward strand.
AAGCTACTATTTTTTTTGCAAAGTGTGAAAAGATTTGAAAATTATTTTTTGGCACATCTAACCATAGGGTCTTATAGCTAACTAATATGAAATGCAAAGAATAAATTTCAAATTTTTTGACCATACGGGTTGCATTATATTTGCATTTAAAGTAAAGAAAACATGATTTTTTTTGCACATTGCGGGACTAGATTGTTTGACTTCGAATCTTCTTAACTTAAATTTTTTGCACTACATAGTTTTTGAGGTTTAAATCTTTAAGGTGGGGAATCAAGTTGAGACTAAATTGAACAAGGGATTCAGTTGCCGAGTGGTCCTTGCAAATTGTCCTCCACTTCAAACCATCACACTTTATTGTGGAAGCACCCAAAATCGTCAAAATAAGGAATTCATCATACTTGGAGGCACCATTTCGAAAAATTAATATTTTTGTGTTGTTAGCAAGAGAAAATCATGAATTTAAAATAAAAAAAAGATTTTTCGGATTTGGCATGTATTTTCTATAAATTTTCAAAGTTGAAGTACCTTGAACCATCCTGTAGGTGAACCTAAATCTGAATTCTGACAAATTCAGCACTTATCCAGTCACAGTGAAGAGAGAAGAAAACTTTATGACATATGTCAAAGACCATTCAATGGAAGTCTAGGGATGGTTTAATGTCCATCTAGAAACAAAGATTAGGTACATGGACACTATTGGGTGTTTCTACCTTATGTACAACATCAGCCAACTTTTTAAACCTCAAAGGATAGGGTCGTTACTGTGGAAATCATCCTTTTTGGTACCGTGTGAATCAGTTGCTTACAAAACAATCCAAGAGCATTCATTTGTTCAACGTCAAACTATTGTTTGTGCAAGACTTCCCCTTTTCACACCAAATTCCAAGGAATAACATCTAGAGTTTTGTCCTTACATAAAAAATTTCCTTTAGCCCTTAAAATGATGCAACCCCCTATGACCAAGGTGGTCACTCAAAGTACTCTGATAATTGGACTAATAGGTGTGTTCTTTGTTTCTACCGTGAACACTAAAGTCATCCATTGGACACTTTTTCATCCCTAACATCCTTCAAGGGTACGGTTAAGGTAGGTACCCTCAACTCCACCACTTTTTGCTACTATGCCTAGTTATTATGATTTTATTGATTTTATTGAATTAAAATTTTCATTGATTTTATTGTTGGTAAAGGAAAGGAGATTCCATCTTACCAAAGCACATAGCATTTGGATATTGGATGCAAAAATTATAAAGGGGCAAGTTTTTTTCTTCAACGTACGAGCAAATTGATTTTGGAGATATGTACATAGAAGTGGGCATGGTGGGTTTAGGGAGGGTGTGATTTTGGGTGTACCCACCTTATTGGTGGCAAAATGAGCAACCATATTTGATAAACTTGACTCTATATTTTGAAAAATGCTGAAATTGGATCAAATAGTGCCTCCTCTATCATAAGGTTTCATTTATCTAACCATTTTTCATCCATTTTGAGTAATTTTTTTTAATTGACCACTTTTCATCTAATTTCTACAATGCAATATCATTGATTGTCCATTTAGCTACATTTCAAAATTTGAAATAGTCTTATTGGAGATGAGTATTTTTTCTTTTATTAGTTCTTCACTCAAGTGGCTCTAAAAACTTGGTTAACCTCTATAGTTCTTTTATGTTTAGAGGTCCAAAATTGCTTCAAAATACTCATCTCCAATAAGACTAAAATCTTCTTCTATATATATTTTTTAATGAATTCAACTAAAGGATCCATTGGTTAATTTATTCAAGTCTATTATTCCAAAATTTAGAGTAAATATCCCCAACAATTGCATTCAGTGTGCCTAAACTTCAAAATGTAGTTTTTCCTAGTCCTTCCAAAAAGGGAAGTTTTGTCTTTCAACACTTTTTGAAAACAAACACATCTTTCCTATAACTTGTGCATTTTAGTCAATATGTTGGAGACTAGGTTGAAATATATGCATAAAATTTTAAATTAAAAAACTTTCATAATCACCTATAAAGAAATTATAAAATAGAAGGTGGTATTGAATGAATGAAAACTTAAATCGCAAATAATTCTATAGGAAATTGAGAATTGTAAATTCCAATGATGAGAATGTTTTAGTAAACAATAAGTACCCTTTCTTTTGGTTTTTATTTTGAAAATTTGAAATTTGAGTTAATAAAAACAAATCTATGTGTTCTTTCTACCTTAATTGTCCACAAAACATAACTCCTCCAATTATTTGGAATTGAATGGTTTAAATGTTTTTGAATAGATATTAATCTATACAATACAATACTAAATAATCTATTTTGGAATAAAAATTTTGCTACTTGGTTTGACCTTAAAACTGAAAGAATTTTTTTAACTTTTGCAATATTTATCAAAATGACATGAAATAGAATTCATAAATAGATTAAGATGATTAGCATCCATTCTAATAATTTCATGCAGAATTCTAAATTCTAAAGTCAAAAGATCATACCCAAGTTCTCAAAAAAAACAAAGTAAGTTCCTAGGTCCTTCAAGGTTAAGGCTACTAATTTTGGTGAAATTATCATAATATTTTTTTTAATTTTGTAGCTATGAATACAATTTCTTGCTATTTGTATCAAATTTTCAATATTATTTTCTATTAGAGTCTAGCTAAATAAATGTAAACTCTTCCTTACATTTTCTATTGCTTGCGCCTACTTATGTTGATTCATATTATTTAGTTTCATATTCATTAGTTATTATCTATTGAAGTTTTCTACCAAAGTAAAATTTACTTTGAAAATTTTAGTGACTTCAAAGGAAAAAGACAATATTTCCCTTCTTTTCCCAATAGTCACCATGCCAATAAAAATAAATTTATTTCTTTAAAAATAAATTTATTTCTTTAAAAATAAATTTATTTCTTTAAAAATAAATTTATTTCTTTAAAAATAAATTTATTTCTCGTATGAAAATCTAAACCCCAAAAATAATGAATGTAGAAATTGAATCAATTTGTGTAGAAAAGGGTTTTCTAGAAATTTAATAAAGAGGAATGATTATTCACAATGTCAATGTTCAATTGGTATCATACTACTAAAATCATAACTCCCTCTGTAATATCACAGATGCTACTATTAATAATAGGGGCTCATGCTTGCTATGCTACGCATTTATTATATCACATATTAGTAAAATTTTGATATATTTGAATAGAATGCATGATCATGATTTCAATAAGTCTTTGAAATAATTAATTTTAATATTTTGTAAAAATATTTTCAATCATGCATACATAAAGATAATATTTTCACACAATGTTATATTACAAAAGTAGAGTAGTAGTTTGCAATCACCTCTGTAATATCACTTTTACAGCTTTGATGATTTCAAAATTCTATTGCTACTACCAAATGATTTGAGAAATTTATTCGATTGAAGTGATTTTGGATTTCACAACAATTAAGCTGTTCATGAAGTTTTCAAGTTACCATTGTTCATAACAATTTGAGTCAACTTTTGAATGCATTACAATAAATGTGTATCTTTTACAGTATTCACCATTACATATATTTCATTCATCATTCAATAAATTTCTATTGTACATTTCAATATATGCTTACTTATAAACAAAATTATACAAAGATTTTAGTAATTTTTATTTGAAGATTTATTGAAATTTTTGTTCTACATTTTATCTAATACATTAAAATTTTAATAAAATTTTAATGATGAATGCGTAGCATAGCAAGTGCCAACCGCTAGTATAAATATAAATTATTATATAAATGGATATAAAGAGTGGCAAGGAAAAAATGTAACTTTACGAATTTTTTCAATGGATACAACATGTGAGGTTTCGAAGTCTATATTCTACCACAATACTCAAAATGCTTGGATTGAAGTACTTATATAGAAGATTGATATCAATAAAATTTGTTGGTTCTACATTGAAGAAGATGACAATAATAATATGCCCTCCAAGTCCAATTGTATATACTAGTCACTAAAGAAATGATACATAAATGATATTGGTACTAATTATTCCCTACATAAAAGTATGCTCAAATGGAAATGAGAAATTCCAAGCTCAATGACAATTGAAGAAGCTTGCAAATCTTTTCTCAAGAGATAGCTCAACATTTTAGGCATGTGCATCACCTAACCACAACTGTCTCATTGACCAAATCTATTATCCTAGAAAGAATCTGGTTGAAATAAAAAATCTTGCAAATAGGGATCTCATGGCAACCAAAAAACTTGCCTTGTATAGGGGTCGTCATTAAACTAGGGATTTGAAGGCATCACTTTGATGGTGCACATCCCTTTTAATCAATCCAATCAATGCACCTATCATCAAAGAGGCAATATCAAAATCAAATTTTCACCCTCTCACAACTTTAATTTGCATACCACCACCAAATAATTCTCTCTAATATGTTGGAATCCTATTTCATTTGCTAACAAGAGCATCAATAAAAATTTGACCACTCTAATAAGATAGGATCACTCATTATCAAGCATGAATATCCAAAAGTGCACCCTAACAAATCTAGATAATATGAAGAGATTCCTTATAAAATGTAAAATTCCTTTTAAATTTCTTCAAAAATAAGATACTAAAATTAAGGCACATGTTTGGAAAAATTTGGCAATTGAACTTTGGCCTATTATATCTCTTGTATACAATATTCAAACAAAATTCTACGACTTCATCTAATGTAGTCATAATTAACCTAAATGTGACACACATTCAAACCTTACTTGACACACCATCATTGTAAGTCAAACAATCATTGTATACACAATTCAAACCTTACTTGACATACTGTAAAACTAGAATTGACATTATTGTATGTCAAGTAAGGTTTGAATTGTACATACAATGATCGGTCAATTCCAATTTTCAAGGTAGATTTGTCACCATTCCATCAAATAGTCAAAAAAGCATTATAACTCACAACACAAACCCTCTCTCTACACCCTTAGATTTGCGAAAAGTACAGATACGGACATATGTGATGAACTATTAGACTTGACATTATGTCCCATAATGCTCTTGAGCCTCCCAACTCTTGAGCATTATCTTATTTAATCCATTATAGGTGACTCAACCTAAGACTCTTTTGAAGCAAAAGTGAGCGTACCTTTAGAACCGCATGGTGACAGTCCACAAGTGGCCTTCTCCGTCCCCCTGAGGAAGACACACCGTCGCAAGGCCCGAGCTTTGGTCGTAGCTGATAGGAAGGTCTGTGGAGCTCCCCTGCAGGACGCAGCCTTGCGGTTGCAGGGATGCATAGACTCCCAATGTCCCACATCCAAGCACTTGCATGGTCACAGTTTTGCCTTCTGTGTAATAATCCAAGGTCCCTCGCAATGCTCCTCCACAGTTGAACATCTTGATCAGGCCCAGAGGCGCAACGGAAAGCTCCGTATCCAAACGCTGCACAACGAAGACAATCAGTAGTCCAGTCACACACACAGAAAAAGAAAAAAAAGTCGGTTTTTTCAATATCAGACCTGTCTGTGAATGCAAGTACTTGAAAAAAAATTCCATGAACCAGCTGGTACATGTATGTATGGAGCAATAACTACAAATCCTCCACTTGTATATTGGTGCAACCCCTTGATATTGAACTAGTCTTGGAAATTGATACTACCTCTGTTTCTGAAAAAGAAAATAACGTGTTTTTCTTTTGTAAAACACAAAGGAAACATGGGTCTTTTTTCAGAAACAGAGGGAGTATATAATTGGTATGAATTTGAAAACTAATGTCGACAAATTAGTATCGTATTGAAGACAAGTATAGTACCAGAATAATGTACATAAATCACACCCAATATTAACCAGTACAACACTGAAAAAGTTCATGCTCAGTGTTCTAAGGTACTGATTTGAGGGAAAGGGACTCATTCCAATGCGGCATTAACGATCATACTCATTAGAATCGCCAGTTTCAAAGCACCAACAATGACATTCAACGTGCATAGAGGAAAAAAAAGCTGGGCATGTGCAAACGTTTCAAGACATATGCCAATTTATTGCCCATTTTTAACCAATAGGCGAAATTAGAAGCGATGAAGCGTGCGGGAGAAGAATCAAACCTTCACAGGCGCTACTGTGAACAACTCGTACTCCAGCTTGCATAATGTAATGGGCAGCACGGCATTGCGAGGGACTCTGATAAGCTCGCAGGACCGGTGGCTGAGGACGACGCAATCGCCATCCCAATCCTCTGGGGCTGCATCACCCAAACGCTCGATGTCTGCGGCACGGACACTGCCTGAGATGGCAACTGGGTTGAGATCATGGATCGTGTACTTCTTGTCCACCTTGCACCACCCTGCTCCTTGGCAGTTGAAGATGCCTATCACTCCCCCAAACTTGTTCATGTTCCAAATCTTCAACAAGCTGCACCCACAGTTTGCGCACGCATGTGGTGAGTGAATGATTCATTCCAGCACTGTGGTCAACAAATTGAAATAGCAAAGAGAACCACTTCCTTGACACTCTCTAGCTTACATATTTGACGCTGGGTCGGTGAACAAAGTCCTGGTTTTCTATAAACATTGACTATTTTCAAGGAAAGTGTCCATGGCTACAAAACATAGTGACACTCAATAACCTACATAGGAGGTATTTTTTTTTTAAATAACAGAGGCATCTTGAAATCTTCTCTCCCGTGTCTCAGTAGAAGCGAGTGTCAAAGGTTCTTCTCAGTTTATTTGCAACTTGCAAGGGTGCTTTTAGTTAGTTTCTCTTGTTGTGCCATGTGTACTCACTAGGTTTTTGTTCACTACTTCCACCATCTAATCTTGGCGCTACTGTTGTGAATATTTATTTCTATCAAATCTTGAGTACCAAGCAATAAATTGGGAAAGAACAGTGCTCACCTTTTACCATCCCTAGCAGGATCAGAAAAAAGACAGTCACGAGTGGGGCGGCCTGGAAGTAGAGCTCGTAGTACTGTTCCATCAGGCAACACTAATTTCTTCAAGAGATCAAAATCGTGAATTCCGGGTTTGTCACTGCATACAGAACAGAAATTAAGACGTGGTATTCCCAAATGACAACATTCTCATGGCCATATCTGAAGAACTTGTTTACTTGCATTCAAGGAAATCGTAACCTGTTTAAGCCAGGGAGTTCATTCAACATTTGCTGGACTAGACCCTAAACCGGGATACCCTAAACCCTAAACCCTAAATTCCAGCCCAGTTGGCCAATTTGTAACAGGAAACGATTTCCGCGAGTGCAATAACACAACAATTCTTGAAATTTCAGAATACACTCTACCTGACATAAATTGCACATCCGCCTACAGCACGGGCAGCCGCGTGGTATTCTGCTGCTGGGTGCACACTCTGCTCAAAGAAACAAACATGCAGTGGTGTTAGAGCAGGTACAAAAATTTTAAAAATAATAAGCACCTAGAGGTATTTGCCTTTCAAAGATGTTTCAAAGTTAGCAACTTTCGATAGAATATTCTAATTCTTTGAACGATTAGTAGCAGCTTGTTATATTTGGGACAGTTTTTACTCACTTCATTCAAGAAAAGGCTTCAAAATAAGGGGGAAGACTTGAGATAGGAAAATTACGTGGAACATGTCCCAGTCTGGTTGCATAAACTCTGCAAGAAACAGAGTGTTGTATGCAACGGATGCAATATGGATGGTGTGGGAAGCAGGATCCCTGGGCCAAAAGTCGTCTGATGCTCGTACTACCGCAGTTTGCTTTGAGCTGTCATAAAGAGAGACGCACACATTATTTTCCATGCTCAGAATTGAGCGCACACACAAAGTACTATCACAATACATCTGCTGCTCTGGATGGTATTAATACCACAATTCATCTCAACTCCTGCAATTTTAACATGATTCCTAATCAAAGGCCGGAGAGAACTTGAGAGCCAAACCAACCAATATCCGTAATTCTCTTTCATTACTCGTTTCTTCATTGATATGCCTTGATTGTTTGATGTACTTTTTACTTGAAATAAAGTCTGTTTTGAAATACTCCTCAATAATTTGCCTAAAGTTCGTTTTTAAATCAACATATTACACTAACCGCCAATTCTCCCCCCTGGTCATTGTGCCTAACCTTGTTGAGTCAAAACCTGAACTTGCACCACACCTTTCTGTGCAACTACTGTACGTGCGGGAACAATTCGTCGTGTCCAATTCTATTGCGATTTGAAACGTCTCAAATAGTTGTAGACGTCTCCACCATACGAAGATTTTAATCTAGTAGCCTCTTAAAATTAGCATCTCTCAAAAGTGTGCGGAAAATCATGTACCAAGGAATCCACCAAACTTGGCTGGAACCACACCCAACCGAGTTGGTTCAACATGACATGATATCCACAAGGGCTGTGACCAACATATGAAAGGATGGAATTGACGTGTTCTCATTGCAATGAAATTTCGTTTCATTTGTGTCAAAAAAGGAAGAAAGAAAGAGGGTGGAATTGAAAAAGCTTACTGATAAATGTTCTCGGTGCTATGACTCATGCAGCTGATGCACCCATTTTCAGGGAAGTTTCGAGCAACGGAAGCCTCCAACGCTTGATGAACCTGCTGCACAAGCTGGACGCGTCCACCAAGCCCAGCACCCAAGGTCTCAAAAATGTTCTGGGCATCCACTTTGACGCCATCCACGCCAGCAGCTGCGAGATAGCTGTGAAGGCCATCGTAAAACGCCAAAAACTCCTTGGGGTTGACTAAGCCCAGGCCGTTCACCGTGAGGCTGTCCACGGACATGTCAGGTTGGTTGTCCAACACGCCTGGGGAGTGCACCGGGTACACCACGCTTGAGTCATAAAGCTTCGTATTCGCTCCCCCCGGTTGCACGCCTCCCCAATATCCAGCAAGCGCATGCCACACGTACACATACCTGCTCCAAACATCACTTCTCATCAATGCTCAACTTATAAGGTCACATCCTCCCCCCAAACCGAGAAATTTCAGTGATAACCCAATTCATGCACTATAACTAAAATCATGTTTCAGGTGACGGATTTTAGGTGACACCCAATGTAACAACCCGTGTTTTTATGTCAACAATAACGTCTAATGTAACATCTTGATGTTATGTGGATGTTATTGTTGACATAAAAACGCAGGTTGTTACATTGGATGTCACCTAAAATTTGTCAACTTAGACACAAGAAAAAACAGATTTCTTTCTTATAGTGATGTCAAGGAGGTGTTATATTTTAGTCATACAGAGAAATTGCAAAAACAAAAACAGTGTGCAAAGTCCAAGAAATTGGATTCTTAGACTTCATCGCATGATCAGATCATTTCTAAAATAGAAAATTGGTCCATTTTATATTTTCCACTTGGTCAATTTGTCACTTTCTTCCATTGAAGAAGTTCGTTTTCTGGAGTCAATATCTTGCACTTGATATGTAACAGCTTCTAAATATGATTAAGCCTCTGAGAGTCAGAACCAGCTTACTTGAGATTATAATTGGCCTTTGCATTGAGAACGGTGTGTTGAAGTCCAAGGCTATGATCTTCAGGCCAGGAACCAGCAACTCCATTCTTTTGAAACTTGTGATTCTCCTTGATATGTGTCAGTCTACTTGCATACCTGCCAGCAACAAAAGTGGGTCAATCAAAACACACAACAAGAAAAAAAAACATGCAAAAAACACCTCTAAATCCTCCCCCACAGTAATTTGCAACTGAAAAAATATAATGGCCAATTCCAACCAAGTTGGTCGGACTCCTTGATTAGAAACTAGTGAAAAGAGTGAATTTGTTGACATTGAGGAAAAATGACCCGCAACAAGAACCCTCCTTTTGGAATTTTGAGTGATTAGTGCACGGCATTGTGCAAGCATACAGCAATATAAATTATAAAGTCAAAGTCTATTTCTTAAATGAATTTGTAGTCTTAGAGGTGATATTTCATTCCAATAACTTCTCATCCTTCCAAAGTAATGCTTGAATCTTCCAATAGTAACCTTTCTATACAACCAATTGATGAAATTGAAGGAAGAAAGTTTTAAAATGTAATTATATATAAGAAAAAAAACTGGGGGGGGGCACAAACTCAAAGGGTTACTAATAATCAAGAAGGAAAAAATTGGTGGAAGGTTAGACTTGCTTACTGAGTGCCTTGAGTAACAGCCGTAGCGTCTCCTGCTGATGTACCGTCAGCCGCAATAGATTGCCAGCCATCATCAATAATGAGAAAGCGAGCTGGAGTTCCACCTTGTACCAGACTGAAAAAAATAAAATCAGCATACAACTTTCATGAACTTGTAAAGATAAATAATACACTTGTAAGTTACAAAGCTAGAAGCAGAAACATTCCGAAATTCAAAGAAGAATTTGAGAGTCAAAGGGTCAAAGTGGCTCAAATAATGCCCTCTATCTTACCTTGATAAACCCTGGTCGACGCCTTCGGATGAAACATCTGTATAGAAGGCGTCCCACGTACACCAGCCAAAGTAGTCCAGAATTCCTGGCAACTGTGGAAACACAATCAAATATACCCCATCAATATTCCAGCCCTATATACAACAATCACTATAAGAAACTAGAGTTTTTTTTATGTCTAAGTTGATGGATTTTAAGTGACATTGAATGTAACAACTTATGTTTTTATGTCAACAATGATGTCCAATGTAACATCAAGATAATACATTAGACATCATTACTGACATAAAAATATGAGTTGTTACATTTGACGTCACCTAAAACACAAGTTTCTTATAGTGAATGATAAATGATTTAAGAAAACTTGCTTTCATTTCTGTGCCCTAAGCTCTAATTAATTTCCAGATTTGATGCAAATCCTGAAGGAAAAGAGGTGAATAAAGCATTACAAAGCTCGGGAAAGAGGCAATAGCTGCAATATGCACATACCTTCTTTTTTTCACGTGAGACAAATGTCTGCGAGTGGGCTTCCACAGCCCTGGAAAGACCATCATTGGAAGTTAGCAAAAGGGATGGTCATCTAAGAGAGTACATTCTCAACACAGAAACAATAATTTGCAACGATATGCTAAAAGAAACCAGATGTGATGGACACAACAATCAAAAGTTCACATATCACTATAAAAAAAACTGTGTTTTAGGTGACAAATTTTTAAGTGACATTCAATAAAACAATCCATGTTTTTATGTCAACAAAAACCATCAAGGTGTTACGTTGATGTTACATTAAACATTATTACTGATATAGAAACATGTCACCTAAAATCTGTCACCTAAAACGTAATTTATAACCTAGCATGAGATTTTACAAGAATCTGACGCTATTAGATGAAGACATATACCTCACAGCCTCAGCAATCACCTCAAAGGGATCACTGCCCACATTCACATAAACCGGATTCACCAAGAAATTTGTGGTCACAGATGGGTCTCCTGCTCAACCAGCAAAATAGAAAAAAAAAATATGAAACAAGTGACTACCGCAAGAGTCCCTACCCCAAATAGAAATGTATAATTTTTCATTTGTCTAATTCTAAGTAATCCTCAGTACAATCCTGAGCATAACTCTCATAAATTTTGAAACCCCTATTTGAAAAGCTTGGGTTATCAGTAACCCTACAACCAAATGTCACAACAAGAAATCTTTCTTCGAAACGGTGGGCCACAATAAGCTGTTGTTGCTTTTACATGTCTCGTTACCATTGAGACAATATAAAGGCAACATGGGATCAACATTCCCAGCATAACGAAATCATTGTTACCCTATTTCTTGAAGAAATGGACAACGGATTCCTTTCGAAACCCGCTTTCAAAACAAAAGAACTACAATTCCAGCAATGTTTGACTTCACTTTGGCATGAATTATAAAATCCAAAAACAAATGTTGCAAAAATTTGACGTCAAAAAACAGAAAAAACAACAACAATGCGGTGACACTGGTATTCACGCACCACTTTCGACGCACAACTGGAGCTCATTCCTCGTGTTCCCTTGCAAGCACGCCCGAAACGCGCCATCGATGATAGGCAGCATCACGGTGTACTTGTCGCCGGGTCCTTCCAAGAGCATGAACTGCGTTTCGTAGGGCACCTCCCTTCCGGAGGACCCCATGCGCTGCGTCATCCACCAGAGCTTGAAGCGGAAGCAACAGAGGAAGCGCACATCCTCCAGCACGCCCAGGGCCACGGCGTGGTGGCTGCTGCTGTCGGAGAAGGACGCGCCCAAGAAGCCCCCGTGCAGGGACGTGGTTTCGGTGAAGACGACGGTGGAGGGGACGTGGTGGAGGAGGGGAGATCCGTCGACGAGGAGAAGCCCATCACGGATCGCAATGCAACTCTCCTGGGAAAGGCAACCACGCTCATGTGAGTGAGACCGTTTTGATGAGACAAGGAACTGTTTGTGCAAATTGGGGAATAAGAATCTGTGAATAAAACATTATTTGGAAGCATGACTTGCGAACTGGGGATAAGAATCTGTTTACACAGCATTAATTGAAAGCTATTCTTACGAATTGGGAGGCAAAAATTGGGAGGCAGAAATTGGGAGATACGAATCTGTGCATATAGCTTTACGTGAAAGTTTATCTTAAGAATTGGAGATAAGACTCTGCATTATTTGAAAACTACTACTTTTACAAATTGGGGGACAAGAATCTGTGCATACAACATTCTATGAAAGCTATTCGTACGAATTAGGAGGCAAGAATCTGTTTAAAAAGGCATTATTTGAAAGCTGTTCATACGAATCGGAGGAAAAGAATCTGTGTATACAACATTATTTGGAAACTGGTCTTACAAATTGGGAGGCAAGAATCTGTGCTTGCAAAATTGTTTGAATACTATTCTTACGAATTGGGGATAAGGATCTGTGCACATATCATTATTTGAAGTCATTCTTACGAATTGGGGATAAGAATCTGTGCATATAAAATATTGGAAGCTATTCTTACAATTTGGGGTATAGGAATCAGTGTATCTATCATTATTGGAGACTGCTCTTACGAATTGGGGATAAGAATCTGAGCTTAGAACATTATTTGCATGCAAATCTTACGAATAGAGCGACAAGAATCTGTGCATAACATTATTTGAGAGCTAGTCTTCCTTGTAAATTGCGCAGGATAAGAAACTGTGCATACACACGGTTTTTTGTCTATTGGTTGCTTAAGCCTAAGCTTTTCCATCTGATCGTGACGCTAGTTCGGGATGGATTTAAACCTGCTTACTCGAAATCGATTGTCAGTTTCATTGCAAAATCCAACACGAATGTATTCTTGACCAAAGCAACCGAAGTCCGTCACAGGGTCTTACCTGTTGCACGCCAGTCCGGTTCTGTTCCGAGAAAGTCATCTCGTTATGGTCCTCTGACGCTCTGCGATCAAGAGCTGTGTCAAAAGCTCGACACTGGACGGGACGGGAGGAATGTCGGTTAAACTTCTCTGCGAACTCTTGATGTTGCAAACCTGGGCGTGTCAAGTTTGCAGGGGGAATCCACTCGGATGGGTCGTTTTGTCTATGGCCACGATCTATGGCACGCCATGGAGAAGTATTCCATGGTCGCGATAGAACGGCCGAGGCTCTTACGCACTCCAGAACGTTAGGTACACTTTCCTAAAGCTCGCAGGGTCGTAGCGCAAACAGGCAACGAAGAATCGTCAATCAGCTGCCAACAAAAAAGCAAACAACAATCAGCAAAACAATAGTCACAGAACAAACAACAATCATCAAACAAACAATCAACAATCAACAGAAACCCAAAGATTGATCGAAACTGTTGGAACTCACGTCGCATTCACTCGTCGTCCGTTACGAACCTCAATCAATCCCAATCCCAATCCCAAAACCAGTCAACCTTCTTTTCAATCAATCGACCAAAGTCACCAAACCAAGGCGCGCAATGCTGGCGCCACCTCGCAACATCCAAACCTCAAATCAACAGCATCTCAAATTCACACCATCTCAAATTCACACCATCTCTAATCCAACGCAACTCCCTAATCTCCTTAACCGATCTCAAATCCGAACACAAAACAGAGTAACGTCAAGCAACCAAACCAAGAACTTCACAGACACCAAATGAAACCAACACGACTGTTGCTACCTGCACACGATTGGAGCTACATACAAACCTGGAAAGGATTGCGATGAACACAACGAGAGAAGAGATTGAATGCGGGAGCACAGGCAGTTATAAGGGGCGGTGATAGTGTTCCTGCTCCCCTTGGTTTCCAATTTCCCAGTTTCATGCCACCATGCTGGATCTGATGCCGATCATCTCCCCTGGCTTGGCTGGCCCACACAGGCTGCCTGGTGACTGACCAATTGGGTGCGAGAACAGTACTTTAAGCTGCAATCAGCGCCGCGATGCGATGCGCATCACTGTACCATTCGTATTTGACGTGTGTTTTCGTGTATTTTCGAGTTATTGCGTGTTTTTTTGCGTGTTTCTCTTGGGATTTTCGGGATTTTTTTAGTTCCACTGCTTGACGACTTGACACGATTAGGTTTGTTGTTTCTGGAAACTCTCCATTGTAGCGGAGTTGACGAGGTGGAGTGGCGTTTGATTCGTAGAGGCTGTCGCTTTGGTGGTCAGTCCCAGCATGGGATTCGCAGGGGCCGGCTGGGGAGATGAACGGCCTCCGCGCTGCATGGGTGCCCATCCGGTAAGTTAGCGACAGAGTTGGATGAATGTTGGATGGCTGTGGATGAAGTCGAGAGAGATGAATGTTGTTACGTAAATGTGCCACCAATCTGGCACTTGGAGGTAGAAGAAGGGTGTCAGGAAGAGGTATAGGGAATAAATCAATGTATATTGTACATCATGGTCAGGGTTGGCAAAAAAATAATTCTGAAAAGGGAATTCTGAAAAACATAGTTTTTTCACTTTAATTGCCAAAAAAATTGCAAATTGTTTATGCAAATTGTTTGTTGTTGTAAACAAAACTGCCATTTCTATTGCAAAGCGCAAAAATGTTTAACAATTGTTGTTGTTTTTGCATATCTAACTATAGGATCCTATACTAAACTATTATGAAAATGAGTGGAAAAAATTTGATAGCTTTTGCCCACATAGATTGCGAGATATCTGCAATTAAAGTGAATAAATTATATTTTTTTGCACCTTGGGTGATTAGATAATATGACTTTGAATCTTCTTAGTTTAAAATATTTGCATTGCACACATTTTGAATTTGTGTTTCTAATTTTTATATTGAAGAATTGAGTTGAGAGTTTGAAAAAAATAACTTAAAAAAACAGCAACTTGATTTTCATTCTTTGAAAAATTATTAAATAAAAGTAGTTACTAGACAAAAGGAAAAAATTAAATTATTAATAGCTCTAAGATGGAATTGAAAAACACTAATCCCAATGGTGAGATTGTTCTAGTATGCAAACTAAACTACGTGGAACTTTTTTTTGAAAAATGTGAAAATTGAGTTTGAAAATGAATCTTTCTAGTTATTTTTTGAAGAGGATGCTTAGATTGTCTAAAAAACAAGACTCTCCGTAACATTCTCATCTTTAGTCCAAATGAAATGAATCAAATCTTTCCATGTACACAAAAACATTTTCAATGAGTATTAAAAAAAAAATGATCATTTTGATATTTTGTGATTTTTTTTTGTGCAACCCATAGAACTCTATTTTGAACTCAATGTGGCATAACAAATGTACCAATTAAAATCAAAATTATATTTCCAAAAAATGCATATTTTACTATCTTCAAATAATAATGTCAAAAATTGAAATCACTTAGGCTTACCAAAAGCCTGTGGAAACTTTATGACTTTAGTAGGAATTTATGACTTTAGTAGGAATCAACCCTTAAAGGACCGGCTAGGGAGAATTGCCCCCCTCATTGCCCCAACCAAGGATAATTAAAAAAGAAAAAATCCTATTTTATGTTGCGTTTATTGATCATTCTTCACCTCTCCTACCTAATATGGGACCTCTGATTACAAATATGAATTCAGAATTTATTTTTTAAATCGTATATTATAAATAAAAAATTATAATATTTGCTCCATAAGAACAATGAGGGGGTCAATTCACCTTAGCCTAAGAGACCTCCGTCCCCTTTTTCACACAAAATTCCAAGGATGAATTATGGTTTGAACTTCGAAGCCACAATAAAGAGGGGTTGAAGATTTTTGTGATGTTTTTTTGGCCTTGTCGGCACGTGGGGATGCATGAAAGTAATGTGTTGTTTTCTGGCAGCTAGATTGTCACGGTTGGGCATCCGTCCCATTAATAAGTTTTTCTTGTCAATTGTTGAGCTTACGTGTCAGGATGGAAATGCAATTGTGGGGGGTGGGGTTAGGTGGCACGATAGGTATGGACTATGGATAGGAACGAATTAGAACTCATTTTTTTCTGGCACGGCAGGTGGGAAAATTCTTTTTCAGGGGCGGGGCTTTTCCGCTTTGGGATGACTCCTGTGCTGTGGATGAGAGCGACGTTTGTATTGACTGAGGTGAGTAAGCTACAGTCAGTCAGCAATCCCACGTCACTCATGGCGAGGGGAGAATTGACCCGTGTATTTTACCACTGCAGAAAACACTGAAATCTTTTATTTACCGCATATGATAAAATTTTCAAATTCTGAATTCATATTTGAAATTAGAGGCCCAAAATTAGCTACTCGAAATTGTGAAATTAGGTTGCCTTTACAATTAGGTTGCCTTACCCCCCAAAAGTTATTGTGTAAGCCATCAAAGTAAAAAATATCTCTACAAGTACTTCCATTTATATACATGGAGGTCCATGAGTTCCAACTACATTAAAAAACTAATTCAAAAGTAGTATTTTCTTGTATAGAAACAATAAATATTTAAATAGTGTGGAATGTCGGGATATTAGTGAGGGGCAACCTAATTTCACTATTCGGTGTAGGGGGCATGATGAAGAAAAAAAATGAAGCAGCACAAATTAGGGGGCAATTTTTACATTTATCCTTTGACAGGACAATACAGGGGTCAATCCTCCCTAGCCCGTCACTCATTGCCAGGGAGAACTGACCCCCCTCATTGCCCCAACCAAGGATAATTTTAAAAAATTGACCCCCTATTTTGTGGCACGTTTCCTCACCTCTCCGACCTAATTGGGGGCCTCTGATTTCAAATAAGGATTCAGAATTTCAAAATGTTTTCGTATGTTGTAAATTAAAAAACTCCAGTGTTTGCCCCTGTTGGGCAAGGAGGGGTCAATTCAGTCTAGCCAGTCACTCATGCAGACCATTTTATTTATTTTTTGCACTATAGCAATATACTATGTAGACAATGAAGGATGGCCATTAGAAAAGTTGGGATTGTTTTGGTGCCATTTTGACACCAAAGGCCGCATGCAAGTCATTTTAGTGTCATTTTATCCATACTAGGTTGGTACAGAGGTTGGCACCAAATTAACTTAATTGCATTTCAATGCACCATTGTGGCACCATGTTCACATGCCTTGAAGTTCCTAATGTGGTCCCTCCAAATTAGACCCATAAACGACGTTGATGATGTTTTTCAGTCGATGAATGACAAAGAATCTCTCCGTGCAGGACAACAGTGCAACTATTCATCCTCCAAATTTTGTGTGAGAAGGGAAGGTCTTCTACAATAGTTTGACTTCCAATGAATGCTTTTGCATTTTTTTAAGCCAACAATTAACACAGTATCAAACTAGACCATTTCCACAATGACCAACTCATTGTTTAAGGGTTAAACCATTGTCATTGTGCCACAACACTAGAGTCTAGCTCCAAGGTGCCAAAAGAAAACTTGATGTACAGACCACATTAACCTTGTACTAAGGAGTAAGAGCATCCCCACCCAAGGCTTCTCTATTCCTATCCCCATTTGGATGAAGGGGAGCTAAAATGAGGATAGGGAAGGCAAGCTCCCACCATTTTAACCCTAAACTTTTCAAATTATTGCAAAATACAAGTCGGGAGAAGTCAAAACAAAATTGTAGAAACAATAACAAAGTCAAAGGAACAATACTCCCACAAATCAGTGAAGCACAATTCATGTTGGAAGACCGGGTGAAAGCAGATTTAGAAATTATTGCATTTGAATTCCCTATCCGCCATCCCGTATAGGAAATTGGAAACCCCTTCCTATATTTTAAAAGATAGAATATGATGGTGGAGGAGGGTTCTTCCCTATCCAAATGCATTTCATTAGATAAGGATAAGGAAGGATCCCAATAGAGATGCTCTAAGGGCCCTGCATACAATTTAGGTCCTTTGGATGATTTCAAGGAGTTGAGTGTAGAATGGATTAAAAAATCCCATTTTTTTATCCAATTGTTTGGAAAAAGTTGTTTGGGTGCAATGTAATCCTAGAAGAATGTTGTAGATTTGAAAGGTTTGATGGATACCTTTAGTGTTAATTGTACGGAAAAAAAATGCACCTATTGGTCTTGTAATTGGATTGTTTTGGTAACTACCAATACCTTGATCAAGGCCAAGGATGATTGACCTCCTTATTGCCTCAACCAAGGATAAATGTTAAAATTGCCCCCTATTTTGTGCAACCTAAATATTGTATTTATTCACCTTTCCTATCAAAATTAGGACCTCTGATTGTAAATATGAATTCAAAATTTGCAAAATTTGTCATGGGTGGCGAATAAACAATTTCAGTGTTTTTTCTAGGGATAAACACATGGCACTAAGGGGGGCAATCATCCCTGGACCCTTGTTGGTTGTAGAAGGGCGCATACTTTTGGGATTAATCCTTGAAGGACATTGAGGGTGAAAAGTTGTTGATGGATGACTTCATCGTTCACTATAGAAACAAAAGAATGCACCTATTGGTTCAATAATTAAAGTAGTTTTGGCGACTACTTTAATAATGGTAGGATGTGTCCTTTAAGAATTAAAGGAATAGTATTAAATATTGTATTATTATTGTATTATTCAATTTTTCAAAAGAAGAAGATGCTTCATCCATCAATCACCTTCATTAGTAGTATATTTTGGCCACTTCTTACTTTACACTCTTGATGTGAATTTTACCTATAAAAATGCTATTTTTTTAAATTTGCAGCCAAGTAATGAAATGAAGTCTATTAAATTTAGTTTCTACTCTAATTAGAAAAAAAAAAATTTAATTCAAAATTTCAAAAATTTAATGCAATTTGAACTTTGTGCCTATAACCATGATTTTATCATTTTATCAATTTAAAATGATATGGTAATTTTGGTTTATATCATGATGTTATAAACTATAATAAATACCTATGGTGAAAATTTTAGATTTGGGGAGGACATTTTGTATTTGATATGAATTTTCTTCACTTATTCCTTAACCTCTCAAGGCCCTAACAACTTTTTGACAATGGAGGTTTCTAATGAATTGTCCCACTTTGATATTCTTTTGCACATGGATGTCCTTAAAAATTTCTTAATTTTAATCGTACAAAAGTAAAGACTATTTTGTCTAGTATGCATGGAATTAATTGTGGAAAATATTGACCGTTAAACTCTTAAATTATAACAATTTTGGATGATCAACTTTGTAGGCAGAACCCACAATTTTTGGAGAAAATTTTACAAGAAGATGAATAATGCTTATTTCTTCCCCCAAAAAAATTGTACTGAAATTGTAGGCAAATGCAATATTTTTTAATTTTAAAAATTGAGATATGAAAAATTCTCTCATATTTTTACACATTATCAAAGAGAAGGAGTAGAAAGCCCAAACTGACCAAATTAAATCCTACAAAATTTAAAAAAATTTACAATTGCATCAATTTTTTTATACTATTAGCATATTATTTAGAATATCCTCAATAAATTTGGAATCATTATAATTATTTTATATTCTTCATTACACCATTGAACCTTGTATTTTTAAAATTTCTAAAAATATAAATTTAAAAAAAAAATTCTCTAGGTGCAATTTGTTTGTGCAAAGTAAAGATTAGAAATGTCTAAGATTTATTTTTCCATCCCTATTATTCCTTTCACTAGAAAAATATTATATTTGTTTCTATTTTTTATTAAATTATATTTTTTAAATAAAAATTTAAATACCTCTTACATTAAAAATTTAAAAATCAGAAAATGCAAGAAGCCTATGTCAACTTGTTACTTTACAAAATCTAAGTTTACAAAATATTGAGTTTTTTTTTAAGCTTCCAAGAATTTGCCATTAGAAATTTGAAGAGGACACATTGCGTCCATTTGGTCCTTGACAGATTAAAGAATTAACAGTAATTTGAAATTTTTATGAATCACAAAAGACATGTGATTTCGTCTTTAAAAATTATAAATATAAAATTTCATTTGTACATAGTTGTCAAAATCCAACCTAAAATTATCAAGTTAATTGTGTTATACCCTTATAAACAAAGGCTATAAAATTCCAAACAAAAAGAATTTGCAAAGTTCCAGTATTTTGGACAATTGATGCATTGCTTTGAACAATTATGTTGTATACATAACTATTCATTCATCCCATATAATGCTTGCATCAAAAAGCCAAGATAGTATTTTTTTTTTTTACAACAAATTTGATAAATTTAGATAGGTAGTATATTAGAGATGCAAGCAAAGTGTGCAAAAATTCAGAAATAGATTAAGGAATTAAAGGATTAAAACATCATTTTTTATTACATTATAAAAATTCTTATCTTATGAAGCACTATTTTGCAACCACTCTTCTTTCTTCTTAAAGAGTGTATCGTCTTCTTTTTTTAAATTGTTGAGCTTTTTTCTCCACATTGCCACATTTGTCTAAGTACACTTTCAGATTCTTTTCATGTATAGTGGCCTCCAATAGTATTACATGATTTTCAAAAGAAATGTTTTTGAAAACTCTTATGAGTTTTGTGATGAAATTGGGGCCAAAAGTAGGATGATGAAATCAGGCAATTGGCAGAAACGGGTTGGTGGACCTTACAAACTCCTTCCATCCCGTAATATACTCTAGAGTCCTTTTGGTTATTTCATATGTCCTGAATTACTAGTCCTATATTACTTATTTCCTATACTTTAGACCTCATTTCAAGGTCAAAGACGATTTCTTTTGTTTTGGGCATTAACTAATGAAATAAAGTACAAAATTTTTAGTTTAATATCCACATCACAAATCCAAAAAATATTAAAAATTGAATTTCTTGTTGTAATTTTGTAGTCGATTGGGTCAAAGACCAAAACAAATTGAACTTTTCATTGAATCTATGGAATTCCAAGTCATTCTTGTGCATATCTAAACACATAGAAAATGCAAGGTAGTTGCATAGGAAGTCTTCCTTCTCTATGAAGCCTAACCTTATTTACAAGTGTCACTTTGTATCTATAATTAAAACCTCCAACTTTCTTATCTTTCCTTGATTGCAATTAACAATCACATCCACTTGTTTTGCACTTGAGAGGATACATTTTTCCATTCACTATTAATAGAACCATTTGATTATAACATGCATTAAAAAATCATTGTCAAATTCTTTATACTTTCATTACTACAAAAAAAAGGAGTAGTATTACGGAACAAAGGGAGTATGAGATTGGGAGAATATTTTGCAGTTGTCAAAATTGAAACTTTAAAACAAAAAGAGACCAACAAAGTACACCACCGTGAGCTACACTACTCACCAAAGACACCGCCACCAACATTGGTTACGCTATTGATAGACTCAAAAAACAAGATAAAACTTCAAAAATTATATCTGAAGGACATCAACTCAACATGCAGATGATCGTTTTCGACATGTGCACATTCTAATAAGTGCACATGGGGCTTCCCAACTTATCCAATTGACCTATACAACTGCAAAATAGGAGCAAGATTTTGCATTTTGTGGACCCAGTGTGTACTTGGAAAGTGCACGTACAATTAACCATCCTCGGCAACAAGCAAGTTGGTAGAAAAAGGATAATCTTGTCCTGATTCGAAGGCAAAACAACGAGCTCCACATAACGATGAGCACGTGACTTGCACCACTAATGGATGCAGATGACAGGAGCCTAAGAAATATATAATGCTTCTCAGAATTAATCAGCAATTTCTGTAAATCCTCCTCATGTGCAGATACTTGGAAAACCAATGTAAAAAATGGAGTGAAATTGCTTGCGAGTTTGCTCACCGCTACAGTCTTTCAAGATGATACTGAGAGCTTGAATGTCCTTAGCATCGTTGCTTCGTTTGGGAATTTGCAACCTGTGTCGACCGTACTAATGAGTTCATCAAGAAATAGTCTAATTCCACTGCACAAATCACAGGTAATGAACAATTTAGGGAATTCATTTTCCAGCACTAAAGAATTGTGCTCCATACAGCACCAATGATCAAGTAAAAGAGCAGTAATAAAAAGAGTAGAACAGGGAATCATTCATTCTAAACATAGGTCTAGTACTAGTTTTTAGAGCTTAGTGCATACGAATGTCACAAGTTTTGGTGCCTGCCTAGAATTGTGTCAATTTAACAAAATTGACAATCAAGCGCGGGATGAACGAAGAGTCTGATTTGGGTAGTTCTATTGAGTCAAAAGAACATCAACTTCTTGATGTGTCTCTCCCGTCAGCAGGAAGTGGTTACATGGATTTGGAGAAAGCTCCTGAAAACATGGATTGGCAAACTTAAGTACCTAAGAACTGCGCCATGAAAAGGTTTAGTGGTAATTTAGGGTACTCTTTCATAAACCTTTGAGATCATGAACTCTTGAATTCGTTTTCTTGTTCGAGAGGAGGACGGTGTCAGTCTTGATTCTGTGTCACGGTATCCAGTGGCTTCGCTGTGTATGAGAGTGACAGAAATTGCAGCACTTGGAGCTTACGACTTGGCTTAAGCTTGCGCCAGTTGCAACTGGATGCCATGGCTTGCAAACCAGCTTACAAGGCTTGGCTTGTCACTCCTTGGAGTGAAGTTATATGCCTTCAAAGCATCGCTCAAAATAAATTAGCACAATTTAGGGGGGTTCTTCATGTGATTTGTTACATGATTTGGGGGATCTGTATTGTAGTGGCACATTTGAGAATAAGAAGACAATACGAGATCCTGATCTTCTTGCTGTGGCTGTCACCAAATTCAAAATACAAAATATTTGATTGTCTTAGCAGTCCAACTGTAAGAAATCATCACACGGACAAAATTCTTGGAGAAGAGAAATGTAATCTAGTGTACTGTCTTCGTGTGTCATGGCACATCCTGCATTGATTTTGACTAGTGAAGAGAATAAACTAATTTTGCAGAATACGGTAGTCGTTAAGGTAGCCGACCTCATTCCGTCCAGGGACCTATTCTCCTTATATAGGCTACTCTCTTTTTAATCAACAGGAGAAAAGCAGTGATTAATTATGGTACAATTCCCAATGCAGTCGTGGCACATTACGATTGGCTGCAATCTTGATCAGTTTTGCAACCAACCTGTGGTTGGAAACAGGAAGACCTATATGACAAAAATAGGTCGAACAAAATCCTCAACTAAAAGATTCATAGTAATTATATTTTGAGAAATAAAATTCTGAAAAAATATGGAATCCTTCTAGTAAACTCTATTTCTGTACATGGGAAAATTTCTCCACTCAAGAAACATGTGCTCCAAATATGCATAATTGCTTAAATGATCGGAATGAGGTCGGCTACCTTAGTCAATCAAATCCCAAAGCGTCATTTGAGTGAATTGTTTTGAGAAAGTCTATTGTAGTTTGGAAGCTCAGAGTCATCATACATAGTAAAGTAAGGTAACAGGTCCAGAAAATCGCCCACCGAAGAGCTAAAACTGAGTTTCGGGGAGGCGAGGCTTCTTGAAATAAGTTTCAGTAAATTTTCCTTGAAAGAGAAGTGGCTTTGGCATCTAACCTAAGTCATTTTGTATTTTTTGGAGCTTTTTAAAATTAGTTATGAAATTTTGAAGTTGAAGTGGCATAGTGCTCCAAAATCGTTCACTCCTTAAATGTACACTGTTTGTACATCAGTGAAGGCTATGAAAAAACAGCATTTACAAATCGTGTACATTTTGCAGGTGGGCTGTTCTTAATGCCTGAACTATTCTCAAGCCTGTTACCTTAGTCAATAATCCCAAAGTGTCATTTGAGTGAATTATTTTGAAAAAGTCTACTGTAGTTTGGAAGCTCGTAGTCATACACAATAAAGTAAGGTAACAGGTCCAGAAAATTGCCCACCGAAGAGCTGAAATTGAATTTGGGGGAGGCGAAGCTTCTTGAAATAATTTTCAGTAAATTTTCCTTGAAAGACAACTGGAATTGGCATCTAACCAAAGTCATTTCATATTTTTTGGAGCTTTGTGGAATTAATTGAATAAAATTTTGAAGTTGAAATGGCATAGGGCTCTAAAATCACCCACCTCCTTAAATGCACATTGTTTGTATATTGCTAAAGGCTATGAAAAAGCAACATGTACACATAATGTACATTTGAGGATGTGGGCGGTTTTAGAGCCTATACAATTTCAAAGCCTCTTAGCTTACTGACAGTGAATTTCAAAACATAGTTTTATCATTGAAATAATGTACCATATGGTTCTTTCCATTGGTACATATTGTTGTTGTTTCTAAACCTATAAATTTTCAGTCATACGGAAGTGACCAATTTTGACCACCTAGGAGTTAATGGATGTGAAACATGATGATACGATAAACAAGTCGTTGACAACAATTTACATTGAATAGTGAAATTAGGTTGCCCCTCAATTATTTCTTGACATTTTAACACTATATAAATATTTATTGTTAATGTAGAAGGATGCAATAATTTCATCAACCCATAACCATATGTGTGGCATAGTTTGGTGCACTCATTTAGGGACCTCTCTAGGGAGTCGCATATGCCACCCCAATGAGTCACTTTTAGAGGCAAGGCAATCTAATTTCACTATTCTATATAGATTTTGCATAATAACTTATTTGAATATTGGTAGAAGGGCATGGGAAGCTAATTCTTGATTTGATCAATTAATGTAACAACCCCTCAGTGTGACCTCTTTTTCAAATTGATTCCTACAAAATTCTTGTCTAAGATGTAAAATTTACATTCATGAAAGCCTACCAAATTTGGCATATGGAATAGCCTACCAAATTGAAAAATTACAAACCTTCATGAAAGCCTATCAAATTTGGCATATGGATACACCATTTTTAGTGCTTTGAAAATTCTTAGTGTGTTCATATGGTATCCCAAAAATGCATTTTAAGAAAATCTAGAATCTCCTTTTAACTACCAACAAGACCCACAAATATTTTTTCAATATAATAGTGGAAACCATTCTAAATTGTTTATTTGGACACATTTAGATGTAGTTATCTTAGATACGTACATATAAGCTTCAAAAAATTATCTTGTCAATTAAAATATCTATTTATTATTATTATAATTATAGAATTTTGTTTAAAGAACACATGTATCAATGTCTTGAAATGAATGCAATAAAAACTTTCTAATTGCACTATTTCTTAAAAGAGAAATGGACTTTTAAATGCACTTCAATTGCATGTGTTGACATCTTGATTAATATGTGAAAGTTATCCAATCATTTCTGTATTCAATAGAGAACAAAGCTAGAATAAGAGGCTGATGTTGGGAGATTGTCACCAAAATACTTGTATCTCATGTGCAACTATGAATTGTTAAACTCGCACCACCAAAAGGCTAGAAGAATTAATACTTTGAGAGAGTAATGCATGAAATTGTTTGAAAAAAAGTCAAACATGAAGTTCCTCCTTATATGATAATTTTTGGAAATTTATGAAAAATGTGCAATTAGAGAGAGTTTAATGTAGATAATGAAACGTCATTTTGTTTTATGTTCTTATATACATGCACTTCATAGTTTATTGTTGAAAGATTTCCCACCCTCTTGTTCTTCAAAGTGTCGTTTTGGAGTGACATAGGTACCAAGTGCAATATCGCACCCCTCGAGTGCAAAATCGTCGATAAATATGAGAGATTTTTAGGATGCATAAAGAGTGTGCAAGTAGAGATGGTTAATCCCTCAAGATGTACACTGAGAATATTGGTTACAAATGAATGAACCCAATTGTTGTTTTCTATTTAGTTTACAAAAATTAGTCTTATTTTAATTTATTAAAAATTATACCCAAACTATGCATGGTATGCCAACTTTGGATGAATTTTTTTATGCATATAACTAAAAAGTGATTTTTTGATTAATAGATGGATGAATGTAGAAATACAATGTCTCGCCAAAACAAAAGAGATATCCCCTCTACATTTTCTCAAAACTAAATAAAAGAGGGCTCACTTCTGCAAAGGTTATTTAATCCCTAAAGGACTAATTATCATTTGGGGGCAATACAACATTTTGGATCATGTATTTACAAGTGGAATTTTTATTTTTTCAGGGAAGTTTTAAAGCAACATGTGCCTAATAAATAGCTTGAAGGAGGAAGAATTTTCATGACTTTTGACTATATGGTTAAAAAACTATTGTTTGATATGTATTTTCTTTTGGAGCGTGGGTAGTTAAAAAAATACCACTTTTATGAGAAATAAAAATTTCAAATTTATTTTCAAGAGTCACACATGCATGGAAGCTTTGAGTCAATCCATTTTGATTAATGAGATGAAAGTTATGAAGAATTTTACTTTGCGGGCAATTGCGGAATCTCTACTCTAAAAATAAACTTTGAAGCCTTTTATTTAACTCAATTTTCAATGTCTTAGGAAAAAATCAAATTATAAGATGTAGATTGCTTATTACAACATTAAAACCATTGGGTTTGACATTTTTCAATTCAATAACTAAATTCTTAACCATTTAGTATTTTAAATCATTATCTACTCCTTTCTATTTATTGTTTTTTTCAAGCATGAATATGAAATATTTTTTGTTGAAATTTTGTATATGTATTTCCAACTTATTTCTTCAACATCTTACAGAGAGTTGCAAGTTGTAGGATCTACATTTCTGGGAGGTATAAAGTTTAAGAGATGAAATACAATCATTTAGGAAGAGTTGAAAATATTTCTTTTTGAAATCCAAGCTTCGTGATCTTGCAAGTAGTAAGGTTTCTAATTCTCAAATTTTAGGAGGGTGTACTCTAACAAGTAACCTTGAGGATCCTACGGTTGAATTTGTTAAAAAAAAAATTAAAAAAAAAGTCTTAGCTTTGCTTTTGAGACTCTCGGTAGTATTTTGAAGCATAGTTTTGGACTTTCTATACACAAAAGGACTTTAGGGGTTACAATGGTAGAAAAATTCTAAAATAACACCTCAAATTGACCAAATATGCATGAGATTGAACATGGCCTTGTGACAATATTGTTAAACTATCAAAATTTTAGGTGGACCGTGGTTGAAAGTCAAGATGAAATTCTAGATTCCCTTAGCATGCATTTTTTGCACATTGTATGAATAATCTATGAATTTTCAAATTGCGGAAAAATTAGATGTGCCCAAAATTGACCTAGGACTTATGATTTTACAGAGACTATATTTAGAACATATGAAATATGTCACGGATGATTTAAAAAACGGGGTTCAATTAGGTGAAGTTCCTCAAAAGGTGGGGTTACACTTGGCATTCACTTTTTAGTGGCGGAAGGGTTCTAACAAATGATGAGCTGCCAAGTCATCCGTCCCCTCAACCCACTTTCACCTTCGTCTGAATCGTCCCCACCTTCTGAAGCAGACGACCTTCACTTCGATAATGCGCACTTTCATTTCCGTTTTGTCAAATTTCTTTGACTTGCAATGTCGATTTGAAGTTCAGTTCTAGTGACTGCAATCAGCTGCTCCGTAGAAAAAAACAGTTCCGATCGGTAGTACTCTTGTTGCAGGTGTTCGGAGAAGCTCAGTGGCTCCGAGGAGGAAGAAGAAGACAGGAAAGGAACTCAGTTACGGTGTTGCTGCCAATTCAAATTCTGGGTAACCTAGTTATTTTGCTTGTTTTATTGAATTGAAATGAGATACGTGTTTCCTTCCAGTGTTGATTCGTGAATTTTTTTTTTCTTTGGTGCTTTCATAAAAACAAAGAGGGAACAAACAATCAGGTGATTCGTGGATTTGATCTACATTGTGAGAGATTCATTGTGAAAATTAGTACCGCGCGAGTGAAGGATTGTGACCATTTGGTTTTCAGTACCGTCATTGCTGGCGGTTGCCGCGACAATGTTATCAATTGATGTAGAGAAATTATGTTTCAAATGTGTGGAACGGCCAGGGATTAATTGCAAGGCGTTGTGGGATATTTTTGGACGATCGTTGGTGTTTAGGATTTAGGGATTCGTGCAAGAATATTCAATACGCCGCTTGTTATTATTCAAAGGTGGTGTAATTGCTGTTTAATTTTTTTCGTGAACGATCTGTTGTTGTTAATGAAAACATCTGTCTTAAGTGAGACTGACATTGAGGCGTAATGAGCTGGTGAGTAAGAAGCGTCTACGCGGAAGCTTGTGTGTGTCAAGACGCCTTACCATTAATGGCAAGCCTAAGAGCAAATGCAGTACGGGTTCACAGCGAGAGGCAGCCTCACTCTGCATCAATGCCGGGGGGTTTGTGCTCTCGAGATGCGCTTGTGCATGTTTACAACACCTGTTGTAGCTCCCGGGGAGATGGTGGACCTGTTCAAGGTGGGAAGCTCTGTCACCTTGTGGACGTTGAAACCCTAATTCTGCTTGTACTTTCTTCAAATTTACTGTTTGCTAGGTGAGACTGACACTGAACTTATGTAATCAGCAGGTGAGACAGAAGCTTCTACGCGGCAGCTCATGCGTATGACGATGCACTTTCAATGGCTCAAATTCAGAACGATTACACAGTTTCGAGGTCACAGTGAACCGCTGCCTGAATCTGAGGTTTACTCTGTTTCTGGACCGCTGGTTTTGTGCGCCCGGGATGCTCTTCTGCATGTTGACAAAATCGGCTATGCAACTGTAGCTCCCGGGGAGATGGTGGACCTGCTCAAGGTGGAAAGCTCGGTCACTTTTGAAGAAGAAACTTAAATTCTGCGTGGCTGCACTTTCTCGGACGCCACTTCTCAGATAGGGATATGAGCTGATGTGATTGACATCCTTATCTGCGACTGTGACTACTTCCGCAGCGTGAACTTCTGTAACCGTCATTGCAGAGTTCTAGTGACAGGTCGACGTGGTTGTGGGGTGGGCGTTCATTTGCCTGAAGTGCAAATTCTGTGTTGGTGATAAACGAGAGGTCTTGTGTCGAAAATCAGACTCTGGTGAAGAGAGAGACGGGGGACGTGTTTGTGAGTCCCACAGGATATGGGGAGTCTAGAGCCAGCAGTTGTGAAGAGCGACAGAGAGATGGTGATTCTTAAAGGACCTACGAAGATCGATTTCACTGGGATGCGTATTGGCGATAAATTGCCTGACGGCTACGAGGATGACGACCCTAATTTGACGAAGGATGAGAGGAGGTGCGGGATTCTGCTCCATCCGTCATCTCTCCCGGGTCCCAACGGAATCGGCGAGCTTGGAGAGGAGGCCTTCGTGTTTCTGGACTGGTTGCAGACCACGGGTTGCACAGTCTGGCAGGTGCTGCCCCTTGTACCACCAGGGAGAAAGAGTGGCGAAGACGGCTCCCCTTACGCAGGCGCGGACGCCAATTGTGGCAACACGCTCCTCATGTCCTTGCAGGAGCTTGTCAAGGACGGCCTGTTATGTTCGTCTGACCTCCCTACCCCTGTCCCTCTCGGCCGAGTGGATTTTAATACCGTGGCCATGGTGAAAGACCCATTGATCGCCAAGGCAGCGAAGACGCTAGTAAACAGTGCAGGTGCTTTGCGGGCGAACCTAGACCAGTTTCGCAAGGACCCGAGAATCTCCTCGTGGTTGGAGGAGGCTGCTTTATTTGCTGCCATCGATTCCACCATCGACGCACAGTCCTGGTGGGAGTGGCCGGAGGATTTGAGGGATAGGCACCCTACTGCGTTGGAAGCTGCTCGGATCGAGAATCAGAGCTTCATTAC
Source organism: Antitrichia curtipendula (assembly GCA_951230915.1). Lineage (NCBI taxonomy): Eukaryota > Viridiplantae > Streptophyta > Bryopsida > Hypnales > Leucodontaceae > Antitrichia > Antitrichia curtipendula. Next base: position 17,059,971 of record OX579642.1, read on the forward strand.
GCAGTTTGTTGCGGAGCAGTTTTTGTTTCAGCGACAATGGCAAGCCGTTCATAAACATGCGAATTCACGAGGAATTCGAGTAATGGGGGACATGCCTATTTACGTTGGGGGACATTCTGCTGATGTGTGGGCTAACAGGCGGATGTTTGTACTCGATCCCAAGACAGGCGCTCCAGCTATGGTGAGTGGAGTACCCCCAGACGCCTTCTCCAAGTCTGGGCAGCTCTGGGGAAGCCCTCTCTATAACTGGAAGGAGATGGCGAAGGACCGTTACTCCTGGTGGGTAAACAGAATGCGCAGGGCCTTCGAGCTTTACGATGAGTTTCGCATTGATCATTTCCGAGGTCTTGCTGGATACTGGGCTGTGGAGGCGTCCGCGGAGACGGCCATGAGCGGTCAATGGCTAGTTGGACCGGGAGAAGATTTATTTTCTGCTATCCGAGACGCCGTCGGGAAGGTAGACATCATTGCTGAAGATCTGGGGGTGCTCACTACGGATGTATTAACTTTACGGAAGAAGATCAAAGCGCCAGGCATGGCGGTAATTCAGTTTGCATTCGCTGGCGGTTCCAGTAATCTGCACTTGCCTCACAACCACGAAGTCGATCAGGTTGTTTACACGGGCACTCACGACAACGACACCACTGTAGGCTGGTGGACCAAGGCAGATCAAGCCGAGAAAGACCTCGTGCGGAGCTACTTGAGGTTCCAGGGCGACAAAGACAACGTGCACTGGGAGATTATCAGATGCGCGATCTCATCGGTGGCGCGAACTGCCATTATTCCAATGCAGGATGTTTTGGGCTTAGGCGACGACGCCAGGATGAACACACCCGCTATTTCAGCTGGCAACTGGGGATGGAGGATTGGTGAGCCTGGCATCTTCTCTGAACTCGACATCGAGAAGGAGCAGCTCCAAGCCTTGCTGAAGATTTTCAACCGGTACCCCAGATACTTAGCAGAGAAGGAGAAGCTGGCAGAAGAATCCAAAAGTCGCCAAATCAATTGTAGCGAAGATCTTCACCTTCCTCTATTAATCCCAACCATCTAGTTAGAAGGGAACTCACTCTTGGAAGGTATCGTTGCAACAAGATTCTCTTTTGACCGTCGCAGGGATAAGAATCTGTAGATTGAAGGGCTCATTTCCTCTTTCGCAGAATTGTTGATAGGAATTGGTATTACGAAGGTATCTGTAGTGCAGATTTTGGACTTAACTGATCGCAGCAGCAGTCTACATTCTTGACATTCACTGCATTTCGTTTCTCGAGGAGAAAGCGTCGAATTTCGATGCAAATTGACTTCCGGCATGTACATTCGACGCTTTCTCCTAACGCTTTTCTAGGGAGGAGAATGTTTGACCACCATTAAGTAGAAAAGGCTAATTTTGTACACATTACTGATTCTAATATTAAAGATCTCGATTCTTCTTTTCTGTCCAGATGCTTCCATGTAAAAGTTTTGAAGGTGTGAGATGCGTGCTTCGCATCAGTAACGTGTCGGTACCGTTGGGTACTGTTCCTTTACCTCTGCGGAGAAAAATCGTATAGCAACAGCATGGAAGGGTCGATTCGATTCAAGCAATTGATTCCATTAAGCACGGAATGGATGAAAGCGACGCTTCATTTGAACTGCTCGGAAAGCCATTTCTGACATTTTTTAATTTAGTTTTAGTTTTAGCTTATTTTCATTTTTACACGAATGAAACGGGATTTCTCTGACATATTTTTCATTTCTTCCTGTTTTTAATAGTTGCGCACTATGTGACAGTACCAAGATTTCAGAATTAAACTGAGCAAGGTTCGTAGTCGTAGCTATGTCGCAATTCGGTCAACAGAACCTTAAATTGTCTTGAAAGACGTGTGGTTACCAGAATGTACTTCGAACACATCAAGTAAAGAGACACCCCAAATCACCACTGAATCAGATCCAAATTTGCCTCTCTATAATCTTTACATATTGATTCAAAAGAATGTACACTAGTATCACCGAAACATGTTTTAAGATTTAATTGTAATTTTGCTGCGATTTATGTACAAGTGAATCAGATCTCGTTCGCTGTAAATCATAGCTCCAACACAAATTCACTCAGTTTTGGTGATATGACCTCAGCTACCGTATCAGTCTTCATGTTCATTTTGTAAAATATGAAATGAATGAGATGCGGCGGATGAAATGCAATCTGCATCGAGAACGGGGCAGGGTGGCGTTAATCACAATCTAAGTTCTGAGGTTGAAGGCGTATGGCCAGCTTAATAAACCGAGAATTGATAGACTGGAGACATGATGTCACTCCACGAAACCGGTTGCAGTTGCTCTTTCTGCACTTTCTTGCACAAGCAAACACAAACTTGACGACCAGGTTCTATTGGTCTACAGTCAACAAGGTGGTGGAATTGAAATATTCTCCAAAGGTGCTGCAGCTGTGTCACAGGCTACTCTAAAAATTGGTCCAACGTAAACCCACCCATCAAGTTGTTTGTTTGTTTATTTGTTTGTTTTGTTTGTTAAGTTGAGATCTTTTGGATTGTGCATCCTTGATCATGTTCTAGGAACTATCGGAAAGCCCTCAATGAAGAAGAGTGTGTAGACTTTGTTCCATGGCATTGGAACCTACAATGTGAAAGTTATTGAATTTTGAAGTTTTTATGAATTAAAAAAAATTAAAAAATTACTTATACTTTTATGTTGGTTGTGGCAATGGCACAAGATACACTAGTGCGTGGTAACGTATGTGATAGACTTATTAGATTGATTGATAGACCGTTGTGGTACCGGCTACTTGCGGATTTGGTTTCCTGATCGATGCAGTTTCTAAAGCAACGTATGTGGGCCTAGAATTGACACAAGCTTTTGCACTTGGGAAAGATGTTCAATTATGTACACTTGGGTGGGTGGGTTGGGTGGGGTTGAATCCAATCCCCACTTTTTAACAAAACACATGTTGGTAGTGTGGTCTAAAAAATGACCATGTTCTAAATGCAACCCCTCTCTAGGAATAAGTGACATGTTACTTGAAATATCTATCACTGACAATTATGAGTGAGGTAGGTTTAAATAGTCACTTTAAGAGAAACTACTTTAGTAGTGTGTGCCACAATTTATCCCCAAAATTAGAGCAAACAATTAGTGTTATAAGGTAGAAAGTTCGGAAATTGAAGCGTTTACCATTGAAGAGCTGAAAATTAACTTAGGGAGGTTAAACTTCTTGAAAGTAAATTTTCAGTAAACTTTTCTTGAAAGAGAAATGGAATTGACATCTAATTCAATTCGTTTCATGTATTTTTGGAGCTTTGTGGAATTAGTTATGAATTTTTTAAGTTGAGGGCACTAAAAGTGTCCACTTCCTGAAATGTACACCATCTGTACATTGTTGGTGAAATGAGAAAGCTAAATGACTCTACCTTTGCATTAGAGGTTAGAGGATGGCTTTTTAGAGCCTGTGCGTTTTATAGCCCTACCATAGTGTGGCCAGTACCCAGAGGTGTCAATTTTGATAAGAGAATTTCAAAGTGTAGCTATTGGGTAAATATTTCACTGTCCATTCAGTTTGAGTATTTCGTTGTTTTTCAACAAGTGATTACTCAAGCAAATTTAATTAGTGGGAGATGCATCAGGTGTTTTATATTGTATTTTGCTAGTTTATATGAAGAAATCAACAGTCATCAGTTACTCTTCAACTCAGTTGGACACTAAAACATAAACATGGAAAATATTACAACGTTGTGACTCGTCAGACATTGGCTTTCTAAACAAATTATCATACTTGTAAGCAAATGCACACGGTTTATGATATTTTGCTACACCCTGGAGATTACAGCAATGTGTGAACATATGCAACTCAAACCTTCGTATTGAGCTTCAAAGTTACATATCATTACGGTAAACAAAATCATCAAATCATGTAAGATTTCTTCAGAGTTTATAGAGCTGAGGAATATTTCATTATTTTCTTATTTTGTTTTTCCAAACATGAAAATTATCTGAAAGGAAGCAGAAATAACATAGAACTCTGTAATATTAAACAAACTACTATAGGATATCTGAATTTATCTTCTATAACTGATAAATACTAATCTATGCACCAAGCATCGTAAACAGGACTTTATGACATATGTAACTTGCAACCAGTAATATTTGAAAGAAAATATCATCATCTCTCTACTCATTTTAAAATTTCATTGGTAATAAACATTTAATCTCCAAAGTTACTAGGGACCAGTTACCTAAACATGCAAAGACCCCGTCAGATCAATACAAGTTCAATCTCCCAAAAATCACAAACATAAGGTACATACAGATCTTAAAACGCTTCAAACTGATGTAAATAGTACCCGCTTGCTTATATTCACAATTCTCCACAACATTTTACAACCAAGTGCAACAGCAGGGAAACTAACCACATACAAAAAAAACATCTACACAAAAAAAAGCTACAATTCGAACTCTTTCTCTAGTGATGCATCTTATCCTTGATCTTGCTGATCAGACCCTTCTTTGGAGCTCCCGTGCCAGTCGTAGTGTCATCGTAACCAGATCCTGTTCCAGTTCCAGTTGTTGATGAGTCATAAGCGTCAGTACCAGTTCTAGAGCCAGTGCCAGTGCCAGTGCTATCATAAGAACCAGTTGTGTCTTCAAATCCTTCTCCCCTCCTTTCGTGGGTGCCGGTTCTATCCGTGCCAGTGTTGGGGAGACCACCCAACCCTGTCTCTCCCAGCTTTTGTTGATGTCCACCGTAGCCAGTGACTACAAGAACAGAACAGAACAGAAATTCAGCGCAAATAGAACCAGTTGGTGACTTACAAAAATACATGAAACATCATTGAAAGAACAATTTGAAATACTCCACTCAAAAAACGTCTCTAACCGAACATTCCAGGTGTAAGCTCAGAGTCTAAACACACACTGAAATTGGCCAACTCTACAGTTCTAATCAATTTCTTTATGATTTCTCGGTTTCGCTCAAATAAAAGAAATCTATTAACCGATGAACAAGACTCAGAATTCATGAATGTGTTACATGGAAGGCAAATTCAACATCGTGTGAGAGCCAACGAGAAAGAGATGAAGCTTACGATGGCCCTTGGATGAGTCATATCCGGGCTCCTTGCGCGTCTCCCCCAACAAAGATCCCGGCACCACATGACCTTCATCCGGCACCTCGTCCCTTCTTCCAGCACCATGCTCTCCACCCAAGAAGCTCGGCTCATTCACGCCCTGGACTCTGTCCTGCAGCCCAGCAGGATGGTTGCCGTGCACATACGCATCATTCCCCGTCTGGGTGCGCGCATCATACCCCGAGTTCGGCCCCATGCCTACGGCATCCTTGGCCTTGTCCACTATGCCTTCTTTCCGCGGCTGCGATTGAGAGTACGCATCTGCTCCAGTTGCAATGCCCGTGTTGTACCCACCACCCAACTGATCCTGACCAGCATGGGGATGATGTCCGTGGCCACCCCCGAATCCCGTCTCCTCACTGGGATGGTTCACATTGGGATTGTACCCCTGCTGTCCCGGCGCTGCACCCTGAGACTGAGGACCCATGCCCACGGCGTCCTTCATCTTGTCCACGATGCCTTCCTTCCTGGGAGGTTGATCATATGCACCTTGGCCATACTGACCTTGACCAGATTGTTGTTGGCCATAGCCGCCTTGACCTTGGCCATAGCCGCCTTGCCCTTGGCTCGTCAGGTCATGTCTGTGCGCATTGGGGGGAGAATTAGGCTGAGGCCACAAAGCCCCGGTGTGCTGCCCCTCGGAAGGAGCTCCGAATCCAGGTTGGCCATAGCCAGGCTGCTCCTTCGCAAACTCGGAACCGCGCTGGTTCTGGTGAATCCCGTACCCGCCAGTCGGTTGAGACCCGTACCCGGCTTGATCAGGACGGGTATTGGGGTCCACCGTCCCCGCAGCTCGCTCCGTTCCATACCCACCCTGACCGCCGTACCCGGTCTGGGTGCCACGCGTATTGGGATCCGCTCCATATCCTCCCGTCGTCTGAGACCCGTACCCGGATTGCGGATTCTGTTGACCTCCATACCCACCCGTCGTCTGGGACCCGTATCCCGACTGTGCATTGGGATCCGCTCCGTACCCGCCCGTCTGCTGGGACCCGTACCCCGACTGTGCATTGGGATCCGCTCCATACCCGCCCGTCATTTGGCCGTATCCTGCCTGACCGGTCCCGTGGTGGTGGTGCCCGTGCTCATGTCCCTGCTGCAACCCTGGGAAACGAAAACCTTCAGGTTGGTCCTTTTTGAAACCATAGGCAGCAGGGTTGCGCAAGTTCTCCATAGGATCATTATTCCCTGCATTGTTTATTCTCTAAAGATTTCAAAATTTCTGTAAGGTGGTGGCGTCAACAACAAGACGCATCATGCAGCCACTTCGGGATAAAAAACCGATCTTTCTTTACAAATTTGTACTTTCATTCCTTCATTCTCAATGATCACGTCTGCTACTAGATTTATTTTTGGGACCCAAAATTGAGTTTGAATAAAAAATAAATTAAAAAATAAAAAACAGACTGGCCTATCACCTTTAGAAGATTTTCCAGGTGAAAAAAAGTAGTTACCTGAGGTGTTGGTCAACGGGGCGGCTCCATAGCGAGACTCCTGTTGAGGCCCGGTGGTGCTCTGGGGCGTCGATTGGCCCTGGTAGCGCGGGTTGTCCACCAGATCGCTGTCTTGTTGCCCCGTGTAGGGGACGTTCGGAGTTGATCCGTACTGACTCATGGTGGTAGTGGTTGCCTATGAAATCTCACTGCGCAGAACAAAACAATGTCACGGAGTTAATTGAGAAAGGTTGAATCGGAGACAGAAACGGGTAATCACGTTGCTAAGTGATGATCGTGGCATGATCGTTACAATGGCGGACTTTCACTACGCTATCGACGTCGACATCGCTAGGTCCAAAGGCTTCGTCACAGAATGACGACGACATGTGCAGTGAAAGTCCGCCATTGAAATCGGTAATCGCCATTGATTGCGTTAATATAGTAGAAGTCGTCTAGATGTTCTGTGTGTAACCTCATAATCATATCAGCCCTACTTCGGAAGCTCTGAGCATGAGTTTCACGAATTTGACACCGTTTTAACAAATACGAGCATGACTTACGCTTCTGTGAACACATGATGACCATAGCCGACTTCAAGCTAGGACATGGATAACATGATCGACGTTGACGAGTAACTTCATCTACCACATGCACCAGAACTGCCGTATGTACATTTCCTATCTTACTTTAGAAGACATAGAATACAACATGCAATGACAGAGCAGTGAAGATCGTCTCCAAGACTGGTATGCTCACCACTACCTATTTCACGAAGATGGGTACCACAAGCAAACACTACTGACTTCGTCTACCGACACGTCAAGAGAGCTATACACACACTCCCATTCAGTGCTAGTAACTCAAGTACTGCACGTCTAATGAAACCACAACACTCGAAAAGTCAGAATAGATACAACACGAAGGGGAAGAAGCTCAGCAAGCTCACCTTCCAAACGCGCAATCGAGTTACACTAGTATCCTAAAAACTCCTGGCAAACTGTGATCGTTTCTGCAAAACCTGATATTCTCTACGAATGTGGTATCCAATGGTGGTGTCCCAAAGTTCAATATATCATGATGCGCACCGGACCCAGTCTTTATACTCTCTCTCGCACGCAGAAGTGGCGACCCTGGTGTGTGATATTACGGAGCGGATAGCGCTAGCTGATGCAGCCACGCAACGCCGCATCGACACGCACTCGCACTACTGTGGCAGCTTGCCAGAGACCACCGACCGTGGTGGTCCAGGTGGCGGCTTCTCGGGGGGGAAGTGTCTGGGGTAATGCCACGTGGAGGACAGGGTCGTGTTACTCTTTTTCGACACAAAAGAGTTTTCTAGGGGTTTGTGCAGAATAATGCAGCTCCTTCTGTGCATTTGGGATGCAGGGCTCGTTTGTGGGGGACACGTTTAGGTTCGGAGATGAATAAGTTACAGAATAGTAGCAACTGAGTTGCTATCAATGGATGGTTTTTGAAGTTGGTGCTACAGTATGAGTGCACGGCGGTTTTCTTTTCCAGGGGTGTTTCTGACACTATAGGAGAGGGCTCGAGAATAGTTCGGGCATTAACAACCGTCCCTATAGAAGCATCCAAAATAGTACACTCAGTTCCTTGTATGGATCAAATTTTTTTTGGGTATAAACGATAGTTCATTCTGGGTGCTTTTAAAACAGTCATGAAGTGCAAATGGTGACGGCAAAGTGTGATTCCAGATAATGAATGAGTCCAAAAGTACCCTGAACAATTTATAAATGCAAATAATGATCTTTAGGAATAACATTCTGACGGTTTGGGCTGAATCCTATATAGATGAATTGAGGACGCTTTCAGAGTGGTTAAAGAATAATTTAGAGATTATATGCATTCATTAACTTGATGGGGCCTGAACTTTCTCAAACTTTGAAGGTTGCATTTATAGCCTTCAAGCCGTCAATTTAAAAAATCTTCATGAACAACTTTATTAAAAACAGTACACCAATTAAAAAAATATTAAAAAATTTATTATCATGAAATGTCCGTTGAGCCTTCACTCTCACAGCCCATGGAAAAGCTCAGTGTTAGGGAAATGAAGCTGCAATGCTTGTAGAATTTTTTTGAGTAAGGCAATACAACTGCGATCAATTTAGTTTAAGATTCAGCACATTGCTAGAACGATCTATACCAAGTGACCTTCAATTCAGATTAGTTCAGATTGACCTCCATCCAAGTAAGATGAGTGAAAGTAGTCACTCTGAAGAAGCTAGTGAAGGAGATGGGGAGAGTTGGAGAAGGGCAAGGAGCTGGGGAAGTAGTCATTCAGATTTTGTTGAAGATTCAGATGAATTTGGTGAGGAGGAAGAGGAGGCTCAACAATTTGCCTACGCAATGAAGGACGAAGATGTAGACTGGTTCCATGAGATGGAAACATTTGAAAAAGAAGATACACAAGGAGTTGTTTCTGAAGAAGGGCGCATGTTTCATGGAGAGCAACGTAAGGGTATTACCAAACGTAGCAGACTACAAGAGGCGGCCGACTTCTTCAGGGATGAGCCTATCTTTACACAAATTGACTCTAATCCAGATCTTCATTTACGCTGTAAGGAAGCAGACAGAACGGGACATCAACTTCCAACACCAAATACAGGACAAGGTAAGGGCAAGGCACCAGAATTTCCCGACCTCCCTAGCAGCCCCAGCGAAGGACATCGAAGAAGGCCATCCAGGGACAGGGCTGGCTTGGCAAATGCCAGCTACAACTTTATAGATGGCAGAAGAAGGCAAGACAAGAACCAAGGGCAACCCCAAGAGGAGAATGCACCAGGGGGGCTACAGATGAAGCACAAAGGAGCGCCTCAGGAGCTAAGGCAGACTTCCAACATTGCCCATGACAACCTAAACGCCAAATTCGGTGAAGGTATGGATCCCCGTCAAACTCCAGACCCTCTCAGCTCTTCACAACCTGTAAAGAGAATTTCGAATGTCAACAAGAAAAATGGCAATTGGACAAATGGGCAACTGAAATCTGCCATAGCTGATTTTGATGAGGGCATGTCCATTAGAGGTGCTGCTAGAGAAAATGGGATACCTACTACTACTTTAAGAGGTCATCTTTTTGGAACCACCATGCAAAGAAAAAGGGGAAAGCTGGGTGTTCTTACAGATGAAGAGGAATCACAACTAGTAGAGTACTTACTGAAAATGCAGAGCCTTGGTTTTCCTTTGACAATAGGCCAGTTGAGAGAAAAGGTAGGTATTCTCACTCAATCTAGAGTGACTCCTTTCAGAAATGGTGTCCCTAGTCCTGGATGGGTAAAATGCTTCAAGAGAAGACACACAGAATTAGTTATAAGAAAGGCTCAAGCCTTAGAACAAAAACGAGCAAGAAATTTATGTCCTGAGATAGTGGCATCCTTCTATAGAAATCTACAGATGCTCTATGATAATCACACTTACCAATCCCATCAGATTTGGAACTGTGATGAGAGTGGTGCCCAAGCAGGAAAGGATGGTGGAGGCTATGTTATTGCACAAAGAGGATGCAAAAACGTGCATATGGTGACTCCAGATCAGAGAGAGTGGATTACAGTTCTAGCTTGCATTAATGCCAAGGGTGAAACCATCCCCCACTTCTATATTTTCAAGGGGAAGAAAAAAACAAGAAATTACCTGAAAAAAACTGGACAACAAGGGGCTGCACTAGCAATGCAGCCAAAGGCGTGGATGACAAATGCTTTGTTTAAAGCTTGGATGCGTCACTTCCTCTTTGTCTTGGAGGAGTCATATGACCTGTCACCTACAAGAAGACATTTACTAATATTAGATGGGCATAAATCCCATGTCACTTTGGAGGTTATAAAACTGGCTATGAGCAAGGGTTTGGACTTACTGACTTTCCCATCTCATACATCACATGCTCTACAACCCTTGGATGTTACTTGTTTTAAGCCATTCAAGCTTGCATTTAGGGCATACCGGGACAAATGGACAGTAGGTCATAAAGGTCAGATGCCCCCAAAAGAAGATTTAGCCCAATGGGTAGTACAAGGACTACAAAGAGCTCTATCTGTTGATAATATTACTAAGGGATTCAAGGTTACTGGGATATATCCAATAGACCCCACTGCCATGAATGCTAAGATGGATCCAAGTTAGGTTTACGTTACAAAGGAAGGACAAACCAATGATGCAACCACTGTAGACAATCCCTGTGCATTCAGATCAAAATGTCAACTTGATGAATGGGAAGTCCAAGAAATTTATGACGAGATCTCACCTGACATTTTTGAATGTACTCAGTATTATGTCGACATTGACTCAGAAGACAAATCAGATGGAGCTGCAGAAGTAGGAGCAACAGATATGTCAGAGGATGAGGAAGATGGAACACATGGTATGCATCAAAATGGTGAAGTAGGAAGACAGGACAGACAGAAATCAAACAAAGATGGTGAAGGCAACAATTTCAGTGATATGCTGCAACTACCATGTGTAGAGGTACCACGCTGCTCTAAAAATACAGTGGAACCTCAAGTGGATTACCAAAATTCTATACTCCTTACCCAAGAGCACCATGTGAAATACTTGGAGGAAGTGGCAGAGAAGAAAGAAGCAGCTGCTGCAGAGTAAGAAAGGAGGCAGTTAGAAAAACAAGCTACAAAAGAGCAAAAAAACATTGAAAAAAAAGAGAGACTGAAGGCAAAAATGGTTAGGGCAGATCTTACAAAATCCAAGAAGAGGCACAGGGAACAATGGAGTCTCAAGAACGTCAAGGCACAAGGGGAAAAACTTCATGCTGCTATAAAAGCCAATGTTTCTGTCATTGGCAACAAGGCCCCATACTGTGGAACTATCCCCATCATCTACAGAGAGAACCAACGTCTAGCAATGGAAAGGAGGAGAGTGAAGAAAAGGGGAGAGGATCCCAGAAGTGTACCTGCTCTGCATGAAGTTTGGCCACAGCTAAGGGGAAGCAGTTCTGTGCAAGGTCAGTTCCAACAATCTAGCTCATTTTTTCCTACTTACATTCCTTCCTACACACAACCAATGCTGCAATCAGTGCTAGCGAACGGTCGTCTAGTGGCTCATTACAAGCTACCACAATTCCAATGACTTCAACAGAATAGAAAAGGTTAGTAATATTACCTGAGTACAGAAGTAGTGGAAAAGTTTGGAAACAGGGTCACAAGCAACGGCACCTGTACAAGAGGACAGACAATCATGGTGTTACAATGAAACTCAACCGAAATGTTAAGTTATGAATTGAAGAACCAGGTGAAGATGAATTGTAGATACCATAACAGGAAGACTTATGCCGATCAAAAGACATGTTGGGGCCGGCTACAGACCTAACTTGCGAGGATGTCGAAATCCAGGTTAAGAAAGACATAAATTTTGTTTTTTTAATGTTTGGGTCAGTTTTGTTTCTTTTATATTACATATTGTTATAAAGGTCGCCCGCAAACTTTGACTAGGCGATCTTACGAGTTTTTTGTAGATAGTGGAATAGGCATTCCACGAACTAAGAATTACTCAGCGTTGACAGTGTAAATTGACCTACAATCTGTTTGCCGGAATAAATCTCCCTCGAAATTATTGTACAGACCATCAGATTCAAAATCTTTTGTTTCTATGCATGGTCATTTAGGAAGTACTTTTGCTCACAACTTAAAAGAAACTGAGGTGAGTTGCTTGTTGCAGAATTTGTGAACAAATACTTAATATTGCATATAGATGAACTACACTTCACATTTCCAGCATATTCAATCTGTCAAAAATGAGCCGTAATAAATAGGTCAAAACAGATATGTAGAGTTTAAGTTGAGAATTCTTTTGTGAATTCAGAACGTACTTGTTTTGATGGTAATCAGTTTTGTCATGCCTCCAATGCCTCTTGAGATGGTTCCTATGTACTCCACATGACACTTCATAACAAACCTGCATATTCCAAAGTACTGGCCACTATAAGCTTACATTCCCAATAAAATTAACTATATTGACCATACAGAATGAAGTAGCGATTCCATACATTATTTCAGCAACGAAAATAAATTTCAGGCATCGCCTAGAAGACAATAGAACTCAAACATGAAGCTTACACGTTCTTGTTGCTCATGATTCGGTGAAAGAAAACTTATAAACTACAATATTTCAAGACGTAACATATGTCTGCATGCAGGTGGCCCTTCCAGACAAGAGCACCTGACAGATGCATACAACATACATCAAACAATTTCTACCCACTGTAAGCAGATTTCAGGTATCAGCACTGGTGCATGAAAGTTGCTCAAAAACCCAACAAACAGAATTATAGGGCAGTTCTGAACATACCTTCCCTTGTTACATACCTTCCTTTGTCTGCTTTCATTCAATCTGCAAAAAAGTCCTTACAATTCAGAGTCTGAACATCCAATGCACTGACCAAAATCGTCTTCACAGTAAATAGTACAAAATCAACGTTAATTGATAGAGGCAATCAAGCCTCAATTTAATAGAAGACCTCAGAACCACAAAAAGATATTTGACAAAAATACTTGAAAACCAACACAGATGTAACAAATAGGCACTGGTAACCCAAATGAAAAATAATGACGACAACAATAATTTTTTTTTTCAATCTTCAAAATCAGACGGTTGTACAGAAGGCTTCGATCCTCTGCAACCGCAAAATCATGTCTTACCACAGAAGACAAAGGCTCAGTAGGTATGATTTACTACACCACAAACAGTTTAGCAACATCGACAACATTCATGACTACAATAACGACTCTGTTAACACAGACGACTCTACATTAGTTCTACGAAATGTAATTAGGATGCTTTTATATCATTCTTTTATTAGTAAGTAAACAATACACTCCCAGCAAGAGCTCAATAACAATGATTTTACCTTAACAATTAACCACACTGCTGGGACTTGATTTGAGCTTCAATCGCAGCATGGTCATGCAACATTCCTACTCCTTGTCTGGAACAGTTCTGCTTAGATGAACATGTCAAAATAGTGGACAATATCTGAAGTGTCAGATTAATAGTGATATCACATTTGCAAACAGTTACAATTGTCAATGATTCTGCACGCCTACAACAAAATATCTAGCTCATTGGAAATACACGGTAATTAAGGTCACCAAACAAGAAAGTAATGTAGGTGTTCATGACTGGATAAATGTGAATGTTAGTGTGCATTTACTTGACAGCAAACAAGAGTGCAAACGTAATTACAGACACATAATCAGACTGACATGCATGTTCAGACCCTCCTGCAACACAAGATTTTACGTCAGTTAGAATCACATACCTGAAAGCAGACAAAAATCTATCACAAACCCAGAAAACACTTTCCCAGATGGCAAGGACTTCAGAAGAGTTTCAAGAGTATGGGCCTCAAAAATCCCAGTCGAACATTGGTAAAATAAATACCAGACACTCTTGTGTGTAAGAATGAAGTCGGTGTGCCAGCAGAAACGCGTGACCTCAATCCCTACAAAAGCAACAGACAGAATGACATATTCAGTATCACATAGTTAAGGCATCGATTCAAAGAATGTCACTATAAATGGATTAATCAAAGCATTCATGATCTGTGCACCACAAGTTCCTTAAAATTAGAAGATGAACAGAGGACCTCAAAAACTCACAGAAAACGTTCTAGCGCTCAGAAGTAATGAAAACAACCTGAAGAACTCATCATTACTGTGAGTCTCCATTCACCTCCCAACACCTCCTTAGTCCCCCAAGCGTAGTTGAGGTGCCACTTCGGGCGGCACAACCAGCAAGTCCGATTCGTGACTCTCTCTTCGAAAGCCTGCTCGCTAGAGTGAATTCTCCCACAAGAATATCAAACAACACCAACAGGAAATGCCTACTTCTGCAATACAAAGAAGAGTGACGACAAACCATCAAATCTTTGGAATTAGGTACAAAGAGGTAATCCGAGGTAAAGACATTTTTGAGGAAGCTATAATCTCGATGTCTACATTACAGGCAGGAAGATGTAAGAAATTTGGGTACGAAATCTTTAATTAAATAAGCCACCCACGTTTATTCCTTGGACTATCAAGTTAAGGGCCAATATCGATCAATAGCAAGCTCGAAGTCCCAATCATTATTTACGGTACCCAAAAAAATCAGCGACAAACATACACTCCTCACCGCATTCCAGAAGAGCCAACCCTAATTCCGCGCACTTTGATAACTTGCTATTGTTACAGAGTAAAACAAGTCAGCAATCAGGATGAGAACACGCAATTCTACAAGGGCAAAAATCTCTATCGGAGAACACATTGATATGGCGTGCACTGACCTCGTCCGCCTTACATTGAGACAGATGAAAAACAGATAACTCTTACCGAGAGTCCTCCATCTTCGCCTCCTAGGATTTCTTCAGACTGAAATCTCAGACAGCCACAAGGAGCACAGAAAATACTTGCATGTCAACTGAAAATCCAAAAAATTTCTCAGAAATTGTAAATAAAAAATGTCAGAACTTTCGGCAGGCGATGATTGTCGATCGGCCGACTTCTGTGTTCTGTAATGTACTGCAGTAACTGTGTCTGCAACCCACATAAAAAAAAACAGTGCAAGTGTCCATCTTACAAGAGCTTATTTATTAGCAGAAGAAATTGGGAATGTCAGCACAACAAATTAGCGATGACGAATATAATTTGGTGGCCCACTTCTGGTACTCTGAAAATCAGAAAACAAAAAAATGCAGACGAGTAAATCTTTTCATTCACCTACCGATAGAAGCAATGTATGCTTCCGATTCGCTACACGTCTTTGGCAGTGGTCGGCTGGTCGCTCTAAATTCCATGACTTTGTTATCGGAGTGGTAAGCCAGTTGTGTCCTGTATTCCATGACATTTGTGTACAGTCAGATAAGCAAAAATCTGCTAAAATTTTAAAAACGGTGGAGGCGTCAAGAGAGTACTGCTGATCCCATTTTTACTGTTATTTACCATTCAACTGCACCGCGCCGCTTGTCTTTGGTGATGAGTGAACCTCCTTATCTAACCAGAACTCTGAAGCCTTCGTCAACCGATTTCAGTCGAGATCTTGAACTTTCTGAACTCGGCCACAAATATGTCGATGCTCCCCTGCTTGAACCCCCTCTTTCGAAATGGCTTTCTTTACCTGGACGCGCAGCTTGCCCACATTCGCTCTCAGCACCTCTCCCGCGGACTCCACCATGAAGGCGCGAACAGCTCGCTCCACGTCATCTCGGGACAGAAAAGCGACCGCTTACTTCTTTGTTCACCTTGTCGGCGCTTCCGCTTCGTCCAGATGAATCCTGCAATTCTGCTTTAGATGGGCTTCAATTTGCCACGCCAAGAGCGGCACGCTGCGACAAATGCTTTCTAGATTGGAGATCCATGCACAGATTGGAGATCCATGCACATCATTGGAGATCCATGAGTTAAAAAACATGCAACAGCATGATTGGAGAGCACGGCCACTTGGTTCAGCCACTGCAATTCCACAAACCCCACTCCTCGGATATCAGTCGTGAAGCTTTCGGAAAGCACCGGCAGAGCTGTATCGTCTTCGGCACGAACCACCTATAGAATTGACGACTCGCTGGCCTTTACATCCGACGCTAGTTCATTGATCAGGCAAAATGAGAAACTAGCAATACTTCCGAAATTCAGCAAAGAAAATGTCAATTCAGACGCGTGGATTTGAACTATGTTTGCTGATTCGGACATTGTTTCCTAGTTATTATAGATCATCTGGTTAGGTCGAAATGTGTTAGTCCTCAGAAATCTGCAAGCATTCCATACAAGCGCCGTCTCCCGCTACGGCTTACCACTCGAGCAGGGCGATCACCACGACGTGCTTCGAGTAGGGCGATCACCACGATTAAATCGGCTTCATGCCTAGAAATGCTAATCGAGTTCATTCATCTCAACGCATAGTCAATCGATCTTTTTCTCATTGCTTCTCTTGAAGCTGAGATCGATGAGGTTTACTATGGCCGGACTCCAAGAAACTAGATTTCGATATGACGAAGACGACGACGACGGAATCAGGCGAGATTGGCAGGGTGGGTTTTCAGCTGCAACTCAACGGATTGTATGATTGCAGCAAGCCAGTGAAGCACAAGATGTATGAATCAGCGGCTAGCAGGCCAGAAAGCTGATTATCCTTTCATGTTTTTGGCATGCATGGGGTTGTCCAATTGTTCTACCAGTGATCCGAATTACACCTGACTAAATCAGTTTATGTTAACCAGTGATTGCTAAAACATGTGTGGAATCTCGTAAGTTGTAGCACATTTAGCAACCTTGCTAGCCATCTGCAGAAATGGTCCAAAAGTCCAAGAAAAACAAGGGCAATATGCCTTGCGCTGCGAGCTCTGATGTGTAGAGCAACGTGGCAAGCACTTTGGCCGGGGAAGCGCAGATAACATACCTCGCTGTGTTGGACTTGTTTGCCACATTCTGCATTTAGCGAAGGAAGATGTCGCTCAGGACGCATGTCACCGGCGGGGACTGTGAAGAAAGAAAATGTTTATTCTCACGTTGGACGCACCCGACATGGCCCAGAAACGGCAAGTTCGCAAGGCCAGGGTGATCGGGTTGGATGTCCACAGTCGCCACTGCGAAGCCCTCTGCTTTGCAAACGTCGAGAAGCTCCGCTGACATGTTGCTGAAGATGTTGGCCACGGCGAGGCAGGCGCCACAGGGGACGAACTTCCGCACCAACTGAACGGACGCCAAGTTGTGGCCCCCTGCAAGATATCGAAGCACCAGTAGATGGATCCCAGTCTCCATGGCAAATTCATCTACCGCAGGGAATTACATGCTGCAGCCAAATTCACTCGACCCCCACGGACTTCTACAGTTCTCACAAATTTTGCACAACGTTCTCATCAGTGGACAGCAATCCTAAAATCTCATAGCAAGGAAATAAAGAGAAAATGTACATACTTGCGCTTGAACATGAACAACCCAAGGCAGTTGTTATCCAGCAAACGCCAAGTTCGCAGATGTTCGTCAACTACTCCGCAACTCCTTCATGCAAGATTCAGACCCGTGAATATAATCTGTACCAATACAAAAAAAGCATGAGTTTCGAAATTGACATAGACGTCCGAAGTCGAGAAGATCAATCCACAAACAAGCACAGTTTCAGGGTTTCCAAGGGTCTGCCACGGAAGCAGCCAGCATGACTACCTCAAACAGCAAAAAAGCAACAAAGCAGCGCAGATGAAAGGTCAAACACCCACTTCGTAAGGCGGCGTCAGAAGAGAGTGCAAAAGAAGTCATCAAAGAACCCCACAGTCAAGTCGCAGAAGGAAACGCGGTAGAAGTGGAAGAAGCTCCTCCCGAACCCTTGCCTTGCGATAAAATTCACTGCACATTCCATAGAAAGCTGAAGGGCCAAACCCAGTCTAACGGATCGAATTATCAATCCGGCTTAGTCCCGTAAGCGTTTGTTTGAAAGAATTTTATTCTTCCCGAAGGTTTATTCCTTAACCCTTAAAAGGCAGGTTATTTATAAACCTGAGCATTCTGAGGGTTAATCAGAAGGATTGCCTTATAGAGAAAGCTTACATCACATGTTAAAAGATCGGAAGCAATCCTGTGGGTGAGCAACAGAAACAGGAGGCACACTAAAATGCAAGAGAAACGAAATATGTTGCGGCAACAACTACCTGTCGTACAAAACAGCTTTAAGGTGCACAACGTCTTTTGTTCTCAACGAGTCAGAAGAAACTGCAGATGACGAACGGAGCAAGTCTTTGCTAAAGGAACAAATCACGTTGAAGCCACAATCCACAATGTCGTAATCCTTAGTCCTAGCAAGCTCTAAACCTAAAGGAAGACCAATACCAAAAGAATTCGTGCGCCATTCTTTGAATGTCTAACTTGCTGTGATATTGTCGGCGGCCAACTTCCTTAACCATCAGATGAGTCCCCAGTAGGGTGCTTCTCGTGGGCAACTGATAACAAGGAAGGAAACAAGTTACCTGCCAAAACGTCAACCTGCACAAAACGAACAGAAATCAGAACACTGACCCTTACCATGCACTGGAACGATATGAACAAAGCAGGTGATGATCGAGATCATACCTTCTCTCAGCCCAAAGGTGCACTGAAGATGCGGGGAATAACATGCAATAGCACTGCTTTGTCGATGCTCCGTCTCCTACACGCTGTGAATGCTCCACCTGCTGCGCACTATCGATGCTCCGCCTGATGCACGCCCTTGTCGATAGCTTTGATCAGAGGTCACCGTTGTTGTAAATCGTGCAAGCAAGCGTTGGTCTACGGAGACGGAGGGTTGGCGCCGAATGCAAGCCCAAAAAGGGCTAGCGCTATAGTTCTTGTAAGGAGAAGGTCCGTTTGTCATCGATGAACGTTGGAAATGCAGGTGAAGGCGCCGTGGGGGGAGCGCTGGGCGCGGCAACGGCTGATTTTTTTGAATTTGAATTTGGTCCACTGCAACCTGTCAAGGGAGGGACGGTTTTGGATCCTCTTCTATGCCATTTTCTTAATGTAGGAGGTCAATTTCTTTGTTTTAGTGGCACAGGTTTTAAATGGAAGCAATCGATTTTGGTACACTGACTGCGCGTGATTAGTGATTTGTCAGATTCTGTACAGAGGGCGCTTCTAAATTCAAGTGCTCCATTTTTGTTATAAAGGGAACACATTCAAGTTTGCATTGCTCCATTTCTAATGTATTAAAGGTCATGCATTGGACATTGGCATGAGCATCCAAGGCTTCTCATGCATCATTTTCTGCTCTGACTCTCTCTGTTCACAGTAGTATTTGCATTCATATCTGATGCAGTCTAGGAGCCAATATAGGGACCTACGCTGCTGACACTTACAAAATGCATAAGTAATTAATTATAGATCAGAAAGTTATTCTAAAAATTGCCTTGGAAGTGTTCTTCATTTCCATTTGTCAGAAAAATATTTTTATCACATTTCCTTCACCAAATTCTTGTACAGACCTGCTTTTGCCCTTATATGATCCATTTCTGAGCCTGTTATCTTAGGGTGTGTGGTGGATTCAATTCATTAGAAGTAGTAAACTGTGAAAATTCTATTTGTACACTCCGTGCTTACAAGTGTCGTTGAAACTTTAATTTCTTGACTCACAAGTGTCATTGTGAAAATCCCTTTTTTGTTGTTGATATTTTAACGCCTCTTAATTCTGGAACGACGAACCTGTCATCACAAGTGTCATTGTCATTGTGGAAGCTCTACAACTTTCTTCAACTTAGAGGTAGAGGTTTGGGTGCTTCCCATCGGATTCAAGGCTCCTTTCATGGTAGTAAGAGAATTGCCAATATAATTTAACCCCTAAACGTTTAGAGACTATGTTTTCACCCAAACCGCTCCAAAATTGCTATTTTGAATACAAGTACCAAAATTTTGGAAAAAAAGGAACTGTAGGATCTTGTATTAAACTAGTTTGAAAAGTTGTAGAAAAAATTTTAGAAACTTCTACCGTGTGGATTGCAAGATAATAGCGTTTAAATTGACAAAAATCCTTTTTTTGTCCCAGCGAAAATCCAAGCAGTTGCACTTCACAAGGTCACATTTGTATAAAAAAAAGGTCCAAAATGGTGGTTACTCTTTGGATTCATTCTTCAAGGCAAGTTGGCTACATGTTTAAAAAAAACCAGATCATTTGGGATTGTAAAACATATAGAAAAAAAATAGTATGTAGAAAGAGGTAAAGAATGTTCAAAACACTAAATTGTTAAGAATTAAAATATGGAATTGAAAAATGACAATCCCAACGGTTGTAATGTTGTAAAAAAACAATCTACACCCAATGTTTTTGTTTCTTTTCAAAAATATTGAAAATTGAGTTAAATAAAGGACTTCAAAGTTTATCTTAGAATAGAGATTCTATAACTACCCTCAAACTAAAACTCTTCATAATTTTCATCTCATTAATCAAAATGGAATGATTCAAAGCTTCCTGTGTATATATAAATCTAAAGAATCAACTTCAAATTTTTATTTTAAAAAAAAGTGATTTTTATTTTTTCTAAAAGTGATTTTTAAAGAAGTTTTTTCAGCTACCTGGCTACCCACCGACCAATGAAAATGACATATCATGCAATAACTTTTTAACCATGTAGTCAAAAGTTATGAAAATTGTTGGGGCTTAAAGCTACTCCTCTAGCACATCTTGTGTGAAAATTTCAAGGAAAAAAAATAAAAAATTCGGTCATAATGACCTACCCAAAATCACTATGTTGTCAAAAAAGGGTGTTTGGTCCTTTAGAAGTTAAAGGATATTTGACACCTAGAGGCTAGGCTGAGATCAATTGCACAATTCAACCTTTGTCCAATCACTAAAATAGGAGGCTGTTAAAGCAACCCTTTAAGAGCTAATTGCATTTTTAGATATGCTAAATTCCTTGGAACAATTTTCAGTAAATTTTACTAGGAAGAAAAACGGAATTGGCATCTCATCCAAGTTGTTTCATATTTTGGACCTTTGCAGAATTAGTTACACATTTTTGAAGTTGAAATGCAGTGGTTTCTAAAAGCGACTCCCTCCTGAAATGTACAATGTTGGTACATTGAAGAAATTACAATGTAGCTTTGTGTTAGAGGTCGCTTTTAGAGACACCTACCTTAATGTAGATTGTGGGCCTCTTACAAAACAAATTGTCTTGGCCTCTATAGTAGATATAAAGCATCCCTAAGCTTCGCCATGAATTGTAAACCATTGTAATAAGAATTATTTTTGTAATCTCTATTCAATCAAGAATGGTACATCCTTTTATATAATTGTTGACATGATTGATATTCCACCATTTATTGACCTTCAAATAATAGACCTATTATTGAGGTAGTCATCCCAAGAAGATGTTCCAACTATATATATATATATATATATATATATATATGCTTCAATAGGATGTGTAGTTGCATTACATATTTTTAGAAGAATAGTGAAAAATCATTCATTGGATGCTATTTATCATCCACTAAATTATAGAGTTGAAACCATGCTCATTTAAGAAAGACCACAATTGTGCAAACGTGGAAGATTGTTGCATGGCTATGGTTTTGGAGCTTCGATAAATCATTCCAAACATCTAACTACTTGAAAGTAGATGTATGGTCATTGGGTTCAATATTTAGGATTTAAGATAGTCAAGATATTTTTTGATAGTAAATATAAAACTTCTTTACAGTCCCTTGTAGTGTAAGTTATTTGTTGGTCTCCTATTTGTAGATATGAATTGCAAGGATGAGACCTATAATGCAAATCATAAAGAATATAAGTGCTTGAATGTAATTAGATTGAATCATGCAATCATCTCTTCTTGTCCTTAAAAAAAATCATATGTTGAAAAAAATCAAAGATATCCTAGACTAAGAATTAAAAGAAGAGTCAAAATAGAAGATGACATCTCATGACATATAAACTAACTCTATTATCAAACTATGTGCACTCTCTAAACTAGATCTAATTGTTTATGCATGTGAAAACAAAACAATTATTACACTATAAAAAAAGTTTGTAAAAAAAGTTTGTTGGAAATCCTTTGTGATTCTCTTTTGATTCCCACAATCTTAAACGACTGCAAATTTTTCTTTTCAATACCTTTTGAACAATATTTTACACATCTTAGAATTCTCAGAATTATAATCATGAAACAAAAAAATAAAATTTGTAGTCGTTTTGGAATTGTGCCAAACAGTGGTCAAAAGAACTAAAATTGAATCCCATTGCGGGTTTTTTTAACCAACTTTTGTAACACCCTATGCTTGGGTCAAATTTGTTAAAAAATAATTCAAAAAATAATTCAATATGACATGTAATGAAACTATAGAAATTATAACATTATAATTGAATAATTGAATAGTGTAGAAAACATTAATGAAAATAATTTGAATCTTACCCCCTCCAATGAAAAAATTGGTTTCTGGTACATCCCTACTTGGGGGCATCATTCTATTAATTACCTATCAAATAGTTTCAAATCTATCATAAGCCTAGTTAGTTGAAAAGCTCCTTTGAAAAAAATCCATTTGGCATATTTCTTTTAGTAAAACAAAACATGGCATCTGTATTTGTTTCATGACCTTAAGAGCTCAAGCTTACACAGTGTTGTGTAGCAATCTTTTTCAAACAAAGTTGACAGAAGACAACAACCTATTTTTTTGAGTCATAAGATGCATCAAACTATAGAGTTGAACTTGGTAAGGCATCCATTTGTTTTTGTTCAAATATAAGTAAAGATTGTCAAAACATCCAAAGAACATGGTTCTTCAATAATCTCCTAACTAGGTGGAAGTAGTGGTTTGCAAATTCAAATAATTGCTCTAAGAGGATGTAGTCCTCACCTGTGTCCATCCCAACAACAAAAAACTAACCAATGTCATGTCAGTGAGGTGCAACGGGTGTCTTCAGACCACAACGCGTGTTATAGCTTTCGCAAGGGACAAATGAAATGAGAAGAAAGCAAAATCCACAATGTAACTTTTTCACAACAAAAAATTCTTGTGAACCTGGTTGTTGCAAGATCACTTTGATGAAGTCATGATGTCCAAGTATTCACGCCAAGATTTTCAATTTGAGTTTCTAGCTATTGTCCCCCAGGCAATTTTGCAGAATCACAGCAGTAAGCAATTTTTGCTTCAACCTGCTATTCGGTCCTCAGTCCTCCGATAGTATAGGCTGTACAACAAACTGAAATGAGTCCTCCGATAGTCTAGCAAATTGAAATGAGACTCTGACTCCCGATTACAGGTATGTCCGATGCTTTATAGGCGCCGTCTAGATCATTTTCATTGTTTGACAAAATGTGATTAATTTTTGTTGGTGTGATATCTAGATCAAAAGCTTTTGCTTCGTGGGAGCAAGTTCTCCCATCACCTCAACATGGTTTGTTTTATTTGCTACAAGTCAGATATAAATGTTGGCATCCATTTGGTATCCAGTCCACAAACCTTGTCATTTATTTCTTTAAGTCAAGCATTAGATTGCTAAAATTTGAAAGATCCTCTATAACTCCTGTGAGTTGGAACTACTTCTTTGGGAACATAGTAATTGCCAAGCAAGTCTATTAAGACAACCCAAATAACTCCATCTATGGATGCTTTTAATTAAGCATGTGTAATTGGAATTAATCTTAACCTAAAAACTGCTTTTAATTAGGCATGCGTAAATAGATTAGTATCATATCTTAATGAAAAAAATCTCTTTGATTGTCAAGTAATGAGAAAATCATAATTTTATCTCCTACATTTTTTTGAGTGGTCATTAAGTGGGAAGCATTCTTAGTCATGAGTAGATGAGTTAGAATCTTATCTCATGCCTCAAGTGATGAAAATCAGCATCTATAAATAGCTTTATTTATTCTATATTTTTTTGAAAAAAATAATAATAAGTGGTCGTTTTCCTAGTCATTTATATATGGACTAAAATCATGTTTTTGTATATCAAGTAGTGAAAATCAGCATTAATACATGGCATCACTATTACATTTTTTTGAAACAACAAAGAGTAATAAGTAGAGATTTTCTTAGTTAAGATTCTAATACTTGGATATGGAATTTAAAAATAAATAAATAAATATATATATATATATATATATAAATAAATAAATATATATATATATATATATATATATATACATATACATACATATACATACATATTAGAATGCTCATCTAAGACAATTAAAGTGACGTCTTGACACATGATGAGTCCATAAGCCTTGTTAGTGAGAAACAAAGAAATTCCATCTCAATCTAGTTGAGCGCTTATTGGAGAATTACCTTTTGTGATTAATACCTTACTAATTACAAAATCACTTCTACCAGTCAAGCAAGCCCCTGCTAAAGACCTACTGGTAAAGGTTGTCCAATACTCACAAAAGTCATGAGTACCATAGTGAGTAAAGTTGTGAGGATGTTGTTAAAAGTCATGAAATATTTGAAAAATTGTGAAACAAAATTCCAAAAATTATAAATCCAATTAGCAAAAGGATATTTAATCCCCAAAGAAATTATTTTATATGGGGGCTAACAAAACTAAATCCAACGTATAGTAGTGTTATTTGAAGAGGCCAATCTATATTATGTGTTATAACCTTCAATTCTATGGTATAAAGTATTTAGTACTTCCAATATATTAACCCCTAAAGGACTGGGGATATTTGAGCATAGTCATTTTTTTCTTGACTAACTCTTGTAACAAGCATAATTCTTCATTTGTGTAGAATAGTTTTGATGATCACCACTGTTGAAATGAAACAAGACTTATTTAGCTTTCATATAAAGAAAAGACCAACAAAATTGGACAATTTTTTAGAAAATGCTATTGTTGACAAGATTGATAAAAGATGTTCAATTAGGGAGTACTTTGAATGTATGTTGAAATCAAAATGTTGAAAACAGAATGCTCAAGAGTATTCCAAAAATTCTGATTTTTTCCCCACATGTGCATATCATTACAATGTTGATGTGTATTTTTTTTCAAATCATTTTGAGTTGTAGAAAAAAAGATATGAGAATGTGAAATAAAGTCCCACAATGCCATTTCCATTCACCAAAACTTCACCAATCATTTCTTGATCAAATTGCACAGGATTCACCAGAAAAAAAATCATCTAGGGCCTCATTGTTGCTTACAGATTGTTAGTGAGGTTAACATATCAAATTTTTTACAAATGTAGTTGTAGAAGCCATGTAGTGGCCTTATGGTCTTTTAGGGGTTAAACTAGGCACATCCAAAATTGCCCATCCAAAATTGCCCATCCAATTACAAACCCTAATTTTAGACTCAACGTTTGTTCTATTGCATAATGATGTTAGTAGTGAAAACTATAGATTTCCAGAGTTTGCATTATGCTAAATTCAATTTAGAGTTGGATCATAAAAGTTCCCATACATTGATTATTGATAGGTTAAGTGTTTCTTTTCAATATTTATAGATATCTACTAAAAAAAATCATTAGCGGTAGTCACACCTTCTCCCCAGGCAGGTGGAGAATGGAGAATGACAAGTTCATGAGGATTTGGAGGAACCAATGGGGAGCCGCGGTGGATGAAGAAGGTGCGACACCCCCAAAAGTTGTTTGGAGAACGAAAGTGGAGAATCGGAGACCAACATTTGACATGGAGCGTAGGATGAACATGAAGACGGTGTACAACGCAAGATGGAGAATATACTTAAATGAACAAGTCTTCACCACTCCCATTAGCGGTAGTCACAGCTTGTTCACCGTGATGGTGAACAATGAACATTGAAGTGGTGGCGGCGTAGGGGTGGCTTCCTTTCGACGGAATATTCTTAGCGGAACATTGATTGTTTACTCCCAACATCCACCTCCGGAGGTGGATGTTGGGAGTGAACAATCAATATCACGCTAAGATTATTCCTTTATTCTCTTAACTTTCCCTTTTGAACTCCCACTTTGACCTTTGGACTTCTAATTTTGTCTTCATTTCACCTTTTTGGCTCCAAAAAGGACTCCAAGGTAACTCCATTATCCATTCTCCACATTCTACCTCAAAGAGGGTGGTCATAGCTTCTTCTAAAAACGTGGCTTCTCATTGGCTACTACAAACATGCTCCACTATTGAATCTCCATTGTTCACTTGCGCCTTGAACAAGCTGTGACTACCACTATTATTCACCTCCGGAGGTGAAGACTAGGAGTGCGGAAGATATAACTAGTTAAGAATATTCTAGCATGGAGGGCCAACATGAAGCCAACCTTAAGCTGCCACATCTCCACTCTCCATTCTCCAAGTGCGGAGTGAAGAAGGTGTGACTACCCCTATTATGTCAATGCTTGAACAATATTGTACTCAATATTATATCAATATATTTTAATATTCATTATATTAATATAATTTTAATAATAATAATAATATTTTTAATATTCATTATTGCACTTATGCAATGCTAAAATTGTATGTAGAATGTGTACCAAATATACTCATCACCACAATATTGATTATAGAGTTGTTTTGGTAGATACAATGACTTTTAGTCCAAACACATGAAAACATTGAAAATGCATTGAAACAATTGATTTTGTGATGCACCACCATATGGTTTCTCTACAATTCATTCATTATTTTATAATCTTAAAGATTTCTTTCGGACTGCCATTGCAATTATATAGCTACAGAATTAACACCTAAAGGACCAAAGTGCGTTTTTTGGCAACATAACAATTTTGGGTAGCTCACTATGAATAGAATTTTTAGTTTTTTTCCTTGAAATTTCAACTCAACATTTTACCAAGGAGTAGCTTTAAGGCCCAACAATTTTCAGAACATTTGACTACATTGTCAAAAAGTTATTGAATGATATGTAGTTTTCATTGCTCGGCGGGCAGCCCGGGCTACAAAAAAACTTCTTTAAAAATCACTTTTTTGAAAAATAAAATTTGAAATTGATTTTTTGAATTTCTATATTCATGAAAAACTTTGAATCATTCCTTTTTTTTACTAATGAGATGAAAGTTATAAGGAGTTTTAGTTGTGGGTAGTTTACAAGTAGTTATGAAATCTCTATTCTAAAAATAAACTTTGAAGTCACTTATTTTACTCAATTTTTAATATTTTTGAAAAAATAAAAAAAAATAAGTTTTACATTGTTTATTACAACATTACAACCATTGGGATTGGCATTTTTCAATTCTATAAATAAATGGTTAACAATTTATAATTTGGAATCATTCTCTACTTCTTTCTACTTATTATTTTTTTCATATATGTTGTACAATTCCAAATGATCTAAAAATTTTCTAGCATGTAGCCAACTTAACTTGAAGAATGAAAACAAAGAGTTACAACCGTTTTGGAATTTTCTTCATAATGATCTGACCTTGTGAAGTGCAGCTGCCCGTTTTTTCGAAGGGGCAAAAAAATTATTTTTGTAACTTCACATGCTAATATCTTGCAATCTACACGGTGGAAATTTCTGAATTTTTTTCCACATCTTCTCAAACTAGCATACTACAAGATCCTATGGTTACGTTTTTCCAAAACTGTTTTTTTTCTAAATTTTGGTACTTGTATTAGAAATGGCAGTTTTAGAGCATTTTTGGTGAAAACATAGCCAAAAACCTTTAGGGGTTAACCCCTCATCGCCGAAGCTCTAACCATGTCAAAAAAACAACCTTGCTTTTCAAGTGTTATAAATCTAAATGTGAGTAAGGTATAGAAATCTCAACCGTACAATATTATAGTGTGCATGTTGTAGATGCTGTAAGTAAAATTTGGGGTCATTTGACCGTATAGATTGAAAGATTATAATGTTTTAGTGTTGAAAAAAGATGCTGAAATTTTCCTAAAAACACATTTCGAGGTGGAATTCGATTTCTAAACCTACTCAAATGAAAAAACTTTAAACTACAAAGTGATTCTAAACCAAAAGACAAACACTTTGGTGGAAAAAAAAACACATTTAATTGACTCACTGCATTTGCAAAGTTGTTTTGAAATGTCAAAAAACAGTGAAAAAAGTAGCAAAAAAACACATCTAGAGCTGAACCTACCTCTGCTAAAATGCTTCTCAGTCAACCATATCTTCTTGGATTGATATGAAATTTTTACCACAAGAACTAGACTAGTATGTGAAACTTTTCCAACAAAAATTATTGAAAAAAACTCCTGTATGAAGAAGTTATAAGCCACCAAAGTTCACTATAATGCAAAAAAGTCTAGATTTTGAACTTCGAATTGCTCCCAAGCATTCAAAACAACTTGGGTTGACATGAAAATTTAACCACAATAACTAGACTTACAGGGGAACATAACACAATAAATTTGATTGAAAACGAACATTGGATGAAGGAGATACAAGCCCCCGAAGTTGCAGCCTTCAAATGCAGTTTGGTGAATTCAAATTGAACCTATGAACTTCGATTGGCTTTCAAGAAATCAATAAAGCTCTCATTGATCTGAAAATTCTGCCACATAAACTAGAAGAGAGAGCGCAACTTTACCAACAAGTTTTATTGAGTTTGGACATCGGATGCAAAAGTTACAGCACTTTGAATTTTCTGTGAGGACACTTTTCGTCCCCTCCGGCGATGAGGGGTTAAGAGATTCACACTTCATAGACATCCAATTGGAAGAGGTAGTCTTCTGGGGATTACGCTAATGGGAAACCATATGTTTTTCCTTTGACCACATGTGCTCTTGTATCTTTTCTTTCTTTCAAAATGAGTTGACTAAAATTTATGTAGAATGCTCTCTAATTTTTTGTTCTATTTTTAAAAATTAATTGTAAATCTAATAAGTCTAATCATGTACAACATTAAAAATTGAGGTAATGAAAACACCTATGTATCAATTTCTACCTCACAATCTCCCTTCTAAAAGTCTAAATTTTTAGTTATTCACTACATTGAAGGTAGCTAATTGGAAGACCTTCTTTGAAATTCTTTTGTGGAAGAACCATTAAAGGTCTAGTCCTCACAATCTACTTGCTACCTCGAAGGTTGTTGATTGGAAGACCTTCTTTGAATTTTTCTTTTAGAATAACTGTTGAAGTTCTAGTTCTCAAAGTCTACTAACTTTGCAACAAATATTGTGAATATTCTATCATATAGTTTTGAAAAATTAGCTTTTGATGCATTTTAAGTATGGGTTTATTTATTTTGGGCAATGTAGAAAGGGATCTTCATTGGAGTGATGCAATTCTTGCATTTGTATAAGTGGTTGAAATGTGCAAAATGTGGATAAAACTTAATTTATTCATCCAAAAGAATGTGCAATCCAAAAAAGAGTAATATTGGTCCAAGAATATGTAGCAATTCAAAAATCCCATCCACTAGAAATGGATGAATATATTATGTAGTAAGCCCTTAAAAAAAACACTATCACTCAAAAACAATGTTGATTCCAAGTATTTAAGAGGATGGATGTTGTTTGCAAAGTCAGATTGATATAATTGAATAATCAAAGCAACTACTACAAGTCTTATTATTGTGGTAAAGTGATGACTTTCCAAACGCACATCGTCAAACACAATGAAGAATGATTCCCGAATATACTTCAAGTGAGATTCGAGCAGGAAGAGATGCTTTGCATAATTGAAGTCTGGATCATTAGACAATTGAGAGACCTAGATTTGTTCCATACCGCAAATCTCAAGGCATACATAGGCATCTATCAAACGCACAACACAAACTAACGATTGCAAACAGCCTAACATTATAGGTAGACTCAATACTCTATA
This sequence comes from Antitrichia curtipendula, assembly GCA_951230915.1. Classification (NCBI taxonomy): domain Eukaryota; kingdom Viridiplantae; phylum Streptophyta; class Bryopsida; order Hypnales; family Leucodontaceae; genus Antitrichia; species Antitrichia curtipendula. Next base: position 17,089,690 of record OX579642.1, read on the forward strand.
AGCCAACAAACCTTTGTCAAGAAATATCAATTGCCAATTATGGCTTAAACCACATACAAACATCATGACTACAAATGCCCCTCCCTAATGTACTAATGTAATATGTCAAACCAATCCCAGACCTATTGCTTTAGAGAGGTTCTACCTATATTAGGATATGACTAGAATATTCCATAGTTGTGAAACTCTTAACCATAAGCACATAGAGATCAACAAAACTGCACTTGTCTCAACTACGTGGATTAATAATGTTATGAGATCAATTGAAAGGCAGGATGGGGCTTTTGCATATCCATCTCCAATACTTCGCATCGTTACCAACAAAGACTCCTGTGATCCAATTCACTCAATTGGGCTTATTAGTGTAAGCATGACTTGGCTAAACGTCTATGGTCAATAATCTTAGAATGGAAATAGGGATGTCTCAAGAGTGGCTTGTATAAACCTCCCACCTTGAATGATTCAATGACATCATCATACATTTGAGCAAGAGAAATTTGATACTAATCTCCCAATGAAAGCACACTCCTACAAATTGGTTAGAAACTAAAAAATGATGAAAGGAGAGTCGAAAGGATAAAAGCACCAGTTCTACGAAAGCTGGTAGTTGCTCTCAACGAGAGATTGTAAAGGCCGGAACACTGGCTGTGGCATGTTGGGCCACTCTACCCACTCCCACCCATCACATTTCTCTGGCTCCATGTTTTCTGGCACCGCATTGGGATCCACGAGCTCACCACGCATGAAGATGGTGACGTAGTGACTCGGCCGAATTTCATCTCGCATCACGGTGTTGGTCACGTATGCGAACTTCACGTTGTGAATGGAGAGGCCTGTTTCTTCTTTCACTTCTCTTGCTGCACATTCTTCCCATGATTCTCCTGCCACATGGATCATGGGGGGTTAACACACACAGCATGATAGTGTCTGTGAGGTCACACTAAGTAACCCTAGATCCTCAAGTGCATTTCCAATGCTAAGCTTCTTGTGCAGCATCACTGCAGCTACGATTTCAGTTGACAGAATAAGAAAAAAATACAAGCAGATATCCAGCATCAGCATCAGCATCGCAAACCCAAACCCTAATTCATAGTAATCCGACTAAAAACTCGCTGACGCAATAACTAGAATGAGACGAATGCTCATGGAGGAAGAGCGCACTGGAGGATAAGGGTAAGGTAATGCCGCAGATACGCAACAGAATTATGCCCCAAATACCAATTGAATCGAAGTAATTTTGAATCATGACAGTAACAGAATGCAGCAGAGTTTCCCATATAAAACTTAAAAGAACGAACCCCTTCGAGAGACTGCGTGACATGGCTCGACGGGATCCCTTCACAGGGTTTGTTCTTAAACTCGTATTTTGGCCAATTGACAAATGTTGAGAAATTGAGACAGCGCTCACAAATTATACCTCAAGATTCTGACTTAACAATGCTTGATAGTTTGAATGCAAGATTCTTCAGAAGCTAGAATTCTTCCAAGTGCGAGATTCTGTCGACAGGGTAGAAAAATTTCGGAGGCAAGTGGGCGAAAACGAACGAACCTCCAATCGAACCATGTACCCTAAAACCCTGAACCTCATAAAGAAATTGAGAAAGGAGATGGAAGTACCGAAATCAAGATGACCTCCAGGCAGTGCGAAAGTGCCGTCGCCAATAGAGGACCGCCTCTTGCCGATCAAGACATGCGATCCTCTGACCACCATCACCCCAACTCCCACTTTCGGCACTGGCTCCGCCATCGCTTGCGCACTCAATGCGGAAACAAAATTCTTCAATATTTAAAGAACGCTCTCCAACAATGCATTCTACGAAAGCTCAAGTACCCCAAAACCTTGATCGACGGAAGGATGTCATCCATCTCAAAGCATATGAAGAATCATTCTTAGCTCGGGGCATGAGAGCAGTTCAGTCACTCTTGTCATTTAGGGTTTGCTGAAACAGTGACATGCTTAGGATTATTAGTTCCGACAACACGAGCAATAGTTGCTTGAGGAAAGAGAATGTGGTTGCATTTTTTATACATAAATCATTTGACAACAAGGAAACTTGGAGGTTCCCAAGCGGTACTTACTTATCATGATGTAGTGATCGAGAAGCTGAGAAGTGAGAATTAGGTACTTTACAATAGTGGATTTCACACTTGTCAGTTCAAATATTGTTGAATTGAAAACCCTGAATCAGTAGATTTTTCGGTTCAAGGGACTTATTTGCATTAATTCTCATATTTCCTTAGCCACTGGACATGATGAACAATGATGCACAACTTCATTATCAATTCAACATGGTGCCATTAGCCAACTGAGAGTGTTGTGGATCACATTGAAAACTTTAGTTTCCTCTCCCGAGTTGCCACTTAAGCATACGCATTCACAGTAGCAAGCGAATTCATCTCATTCAAGGAAGTTGAAAACCACCAGGCAATCCCCTGTACGCCAAGTTTTAGGGTTTCGGTTTCAGAAGCGAATCGTACCTCGAAACTGCCGAGATTCCAGTGCATTTGGTTGCTCTGTAGTGTTCTGTCTTCCGACGGCGTGTCTGCAATCCGCCTTGGCCTTGTACCGTCCACAGATGGTCTTCTCCACTCGCAGAAGCTCTGCTAACAATGTTTTCTTTGTTTCGAGGTTGCAAGCTCTGGGAAATGTAAGGAGTTGCCGTTGTTTCCATGTATGGATACGTTCGGGCTAAGTCCGGTGATGCAATTCTCCACCAGGGTTTGGACTTCGCATTGGAGAGCGCAGGCGAGCTCCTTCGTTTTATGAAGCTCGCTTGTGCCGGTTTTGTTCTCGTGTTCCAGATGTTTCACAGGAGTTGGTGCTCGAGCTTCAGCTTGGCGTAGGAGCTGTCTTTCATGGCGAGCATCGTGTCGCACTCTGCCTTGCATTTAACGTGGTCGTTCAGGCCGCTGGAACACTCGTTACAGGGATTCATGGTCGAAAATTCACAGGAAACTCTTTAGAGTATTGAGTAGGTCATTTAGGGACATTCTTTTGTTCGATTTTTTCTATTTTCATGGCGAGCATCGTGTTGCACTCTGCCTTGCATTTGCGGTGATTGTTCAGGCCGTTGGAACACTCGTTACAGGGATTCATGGCTTCAAATTCACAGGAAACCGCAAGTTATCTTCAGAATATTTAGAAAGTCATGCAGGGACATTCTTTTGTTCGAGTTTTTCTATTTTCATGGCGAGCATCGTGTTGCACTCTGCCTTGCATTTGGGGTGGTCGTTCAGGCCGCTGGAACACTCGTTTACAGGGATTCATGACTTCAAATTCACAGGAAACCGAAGCAGTTATCTCATGTTTTTTTCACAGTATGGAGTAGGTCATGCCGGCAGGGACATTGTTTTGCTCGATTTTTTATGCTTTTGGACCAACATACCCTCATCAGTTCTTCACTGATTCTGGCGATATAAAATTTGGGTTCATCTGAATGATTGATTCTTCACAATGTGATGAAATAGAATTGATCATGATTTCAAACCTTGACCCCTTACGATTTGTACTGTAAGAATTTTCATGTGAACTCGGGTGCTAATTTCTTGCCATTAGAACGTCGGCTTGGCGTCGGAGCTGTCTATCATGGCGAGCATGGTGTTGCACTCGACCTTGCATTTGAGTTGCCGTCTGTTGGAACACTCTTTACAGCGATTCATGGCTTCAAATTCACAAGGATTTGAAGTAGTTATCTCATGGGTGTTTTTTGTTTTTTGTTTTTTTACAGTATTGAGGAGATCAAGCAGGCTGGGACATTCTTTTTGTTCGTTTTAAAAAGTAAAAATTGGACCCAACATATCACTGATTCTGTGTGGTATAAAATTTGGATTCATATCATCTGAACGATTGATGCTGCACGGTTATGTGATCCATGGACCTGATGAGTTCTTTGAGGCAACCAATGGAAGTTGAAGCATTTTGTTCTTCAGGGGTGGGGCGGTTAAAGCGGGGTCATTAGTGGCGTGAGTAGGTAACCTATGCTTTCAACTTTGAAAATTCATAAAATATTGTGAATGCTAGGAGAAATTCAAAACAACTTGGTTGGGTTTTTCACGAGGAGGCAAACAATTTCACATCAAAATTTCATCATTTTGACCACCAATCTATCATCATACTACTAAAATCATAACTCCCTCTGTAATATCACAAATGCTACCATTAATAATAGGGGCTCATGCTTGTTATGCTACGCATTCACATATTAGTAAAATTTTGATATATTCATGTAATGATTTCAATAAGTCTTTGAAATAATTAATTTTAATATTTTGTAAAAATATTTTCAATCATGCATACATAAAAATAATATTTTCACACAATGTTATATTACAAAAATAGAGTAGTAGTTTGCAATCACCTCTGTAATATCACTTTTATAGCTTTTATGATTTCAAAATTCTATTGCTACTACCAAATGATTTGAGAAATTTATTCAATTGAAGCAATTTTGGATTTCACAACAATTAAGTTGTTCATGAAGTTTTTGAAATTTACAAGTTTTTCTTTTCAATTCACCAAGTTTTTGGGTTGCCATTGTTCGTAACAATTGAATCAACTTTTGAATGCATTACAATAAATGTGTATCTTTTACAGTATTCACCATTGCATATATTTCATTCATCATTCAATAAATTTCTATTGTACATTTCAGCATATGCTTACTTATAAACAAAATTATACAAAGAATTTAGTAATTTTTATTTGAAGATTTATTGAAATTTTTGTTCTGCATTTTATCTAATACATAAAAATTCTAATAAAACTTTAATGATGAATGCGTAGCATAGCAAGCACCAACCGCTAGTCTAGGGTAGAAAAAATGATGGTTTTAGGTGTTTATAGGTTAGTGACATTAACTCTAGAAGGAAGTTGATGGAGGCTAAGAAGTGGTTGATGGATGACTATTGAGATTATTGTAGAGATGAAAAAAACACTTCTAAAGCAAATCAAATTTGGCAATGTACCTTGGTGATAGGCCTTGTTTTTTGAAGGTTAAGCTTAGGGTATCTTTGTAGCTAGCCTAATAGTCCCTTGGATTGCTAAAGTCACATCCATGAAGCTATTAAGTGTTTTTGTCAAACCTTTCTAGCCCATGAAGTGACTCACTACAACTCTGACTCCCCAAAAGTCCATGCCCATAAATGCTAAATTGATTATTTTCATGGCCATGCAAAATGCTCAAAACCAAAAATGATTTCTATATTGTTTCTTTTCACACCCTCACTTCCACTTCATGTATGATTGCAACCACTTTTGACCACTCTCATTGTAGAACATATGAAAAAGATTACTTACATCATATAGGAAAGATGCTCCATCACATGGTTTATTAAATTCACCCATCAATTTATTTTGGAGGCTCTCTAATTTCCTTTTGCAAAGCTTAATTTTAAAGTATTGTAGGAAATGCTTGTACATGTCTATATTATCTGGTTGAAATTCAAATCCAAGCTTGAGTCTCATCCCACTAAGTGCATGATTATTTTGTTCTTTACTTTATCCACCTTCACATAATTCTTTTGACATGTCATGCCAAGCTACATTTATTTGTCTAAATAGTGAGGGGAGAAACTATCCTTGCCTACAATCACCATAAAATTTTATTTTTTTGTCCAAATAAGGACAAAACAAGATTATTTCATCTAGGGAGATCACTTCTTGTAATTTAAGGTATATGCTTGAGTGAAGAGGATATTTGATGGGCGGCTATTTACCTTAATTATTGCATTTAAGATGATTGTATTTTTACATAAAAGCTAAGAGGGGCATATTTTCAATACCCTACAATTTTTGTAAATTCATTCATGTGGATTTTAAAGTTGGGCTATCTTTCTTACATATAAAATTTAAACAACCAATTTTTTCTTGCCCCTACCCTTCTTCACAAAAAAATTCTTCCCTCTATTACATATGTGTGTGTGGGGTATACATCATGAAACCAACAATAATCAATTAAATTCAAGTGGCAATCTTTAACCTCTAAAGGCCAAATGTCCATTGAACAAACAATTGAAATTTTGAGTAGGTTCCTATGAAGTCAAATTTGGTCAAATGTTCATTAAATTTTGACATAAGATGTGAATATGTATCCCCTAAGAGGAAATATAATTTTTTTCTGTCATAAATTTTTTAGGCAGCCCTTGCAATTTGGACATCTTTGGGGCACCTTTTATAAAAAATCTCATCAACTATTGAAATTTGTCATTTATATAACTAATTAAATATTAAATTTTCAAATTACATTTTAAGAGGAGTCAAATTTTATTAGCTATGCTAGGGGGCTTCAAAAAAAATAAAATGCATCTACCCTCAAGTCCTTTTATCTTGCAATATGTGAAGTCAAAATTCTTGAAATTTTTCCCACATGTTCCAAATTTTTGTCTCTAAATTTTTACTACTTGGACTTTAAATCAAAAGAATCTCCTCATTGCACAAGAAATCATCAAAAAATTATTTGAGTGCATTGCCAATGTACTTAATTAACCTCCTTGCATTGTAGGTTGATTTAGAGTAAGCTAGACTCTATATTTGCTTTTCAAAATTTTCAAAAGTAAACCTAATATAATATATTTATGAATAGTCAAAATCTTCATTTTTGTGTAGACCAAAATTTTTACTTTGAGAAGGCGCAAAGTTTGTTGGCCCTAGTTTGCAGGAATGAAAAAAATGTTTTTTTTCTCATTCCAAACATTATAATCTTTCAATTCAAGTGGTCAAAGGGGCTGAATTTTTTCCCACACATTGTCTTAATTATATAATACACTTTTGTATGGTTGAATTTTTTTTTTTCAATAATTTTTTATTTTAGATAATGCATCAAAAATTGGCAATTTTGGAATTTTTTTCTTTCGACACATTCTTTAGTCTTTAGGGGTTAATAATATTGAACCCTTGAGTTTTTCTTATAAAACTATTCTACGAACATCTCATTTAATATGATTTCAAAGATTGGAATTAAATAAACTATAAATTCTATCCTCATATTGTACAATTTTCAGTTTGTTGAATCCATTAAGGTAAACCTGTCCCTATTTATGCAATGTGACAATTTTTGCCACTTTTGGTTGATGTCTTATATTTAGACTTAATTTTTTGATACATACACTACTCGTATCATGGCACAAGTTTAGTCAATTATTCTTCATTGTAGATTTTCTTGAATATATCTATTTTATCATCCATATAAAATTATTTGTCTACATTTATATTCATCATACTATGAAAACTTTGTATGGACCCTATCTACTAAGGCTCACTTATTAATAAAAATTCTATTATATGATGTTTTTACGTATCCTAATTTATATATATTAGTATGTGTACTCGAGTGTGTAGCATTTCATGGACCCAAGATCCTATGGTAGCCCTACAAATTATATAAAATTTGTCACTTTTGAATTAAATGAAGCCTATCCTTTAACTCACATTGATCATTATGAAGCAACTATCTAGAGGATTGATTTTTCCTCTAATGAATTTCAATTGGCTTAAGATATGACTTTCAAAATTTCACAAGGCTATCTACTATCATCTCTCATAATATATTATAACATCTACATTCATTGAAATAATTATATTAAGTTATATTAGATTTTTTATTTATTAATTATTTTAAAATTTTAACCTAACCTCTAGATGAATACACATATACTTATGATTTGACTTATTATGCATTTGTCATTCATTGTAATTTATATAATATATTTTTATATTTATTAAATGTGATATCATTGAATTTGTCTTTTAAAGCACTTTTATATCAAAAAAATTATTGTACAATTATAAATACTTAGAATATCTTATTATGCATTTGAAATTTTTATAAATAAGTTTTATTATGATAATTATTGTTTACTTAAGACTGAGCTATAATGTATTTTCAACTGCTTATATTCACATTCACAAGAAGTGAAGCTATATCAATTGGTAAATTGTTTTAGCAATTTCAAGGAAGGATCTCCGTTTATCTCCAAATTGCAAAGATAGTCTTGGTGACGCAGCTTTAAGTGTGGGTATATTGGACATCTACAAGTGTGGGAAGCATCTTTAGCTTATCTACAATCACTTTCCATGGAATCTGGAGTAGAGTGGTATGTAATTTGAAGAAACTAATTAAAAATTTTGTTGTAAAGAAAAATATTAGATCTTGTGGGCATTATAACAAATTGTTTTTTCAATGCCAACAGTACGGACCTCTATGTTAATGCATGATCCAGGATCTCAATCAGATCCTAAATCCTAAAAATTCTAAATGGCATTCACGCTAATTAAAATTATTGCAGCAAATTTTATATTTTCATTCATTGAGCTTCCAAATTTCCAATTATAAACCTCAAAAAGCAAGGATAGAATCAATTCAAGAGAATCTTGCTTCAACTTGCAAAAATTCTTCATGCCTATCCAACCTCTCAAGTTTTCGGAGAATATAATTGTAGAAACTATAAGCCAAATAGACTTGTATTCATGATTGTAAATGTGCTCAAACAAAACAAAGTATATTGCATGGAATACATTTGAACAATTTCCAAGCAAGATTACAAGTAAAAATAAAGACCTAATAATAGAAAAATATGAATGAAAAAAATACTAATGGATGAGATAAGTGAATGGATGAAAAATAGAGACATCCAAAGATGAGAAGTCAAACAAGGAGTGAGATTCATTACAACACCCCCCCCACTCACCACTTAGCAGGAATCTTGAGAAGAGAAAACAAGATAGCAATGTAGGAAAAATATTGTAGCAATGGTAGTTACTTGAAGAGACTCTTGTGGTGTTTAGAGAACATACATAGCTGTTATCAATGCTACGACAAAAAAATTGCGAATCACTCTTGAATCAAGAATCTTAATATGTTGAGAGGATTAGAGTTTTGTAATTATTGGAGGTTTTTATTGATTTTATTTCATTTGCGAAGAGAGTTGGTGATGCTTAGTCTGTGATTGTGGTTATTTATTGTATGTTAGGGATGAAAGTTAGTACTAGATCGTTTGTTCTTTTTGGTAATAAATTTGGTACAACAACATCATTTGTCGATAGAGAAAGAACCAAGTACGTCAGAGAAAATGGATGAGGAAGTCGAAGGCATTGAATCTATGGAGCTGAAGAGAGCAATTAGAGTATATGAAATAAGAGATGGATTGTGGCGTGAATATTTTCAAGATCCAAGTTTACAGTACGACAAGATTTGTAGATGAAAGCAAAATCCTCGTGTTCTTGACTTAAAAAACAAGGTTACAAAAAAAGGGTTGTTGATTAACTAGTAGTACATTATTGAGTGAGATTTAGATTTGAGAAGAAAAAGACATAACTATAGACTAAATTGAAATTGGTAAATAGTATTGGGTGATAATTAGTGTTGTTCCCTGTTTTTTACCCCCAACACTATTTTTCAATTTATTTATAAATAATATTGGGGCACTTAATTCCCGTTGTCAAACTCTGGCCCTTCCCTAGAAAATTGTAATTTTTGCCTCCCGCTGTCAAATTCTAGCCCTACCCTAAGAAACTCTAATTTCCGCCTCTTGCTGTTAAATTCTCTGTGGTTTTCCGTCGTTTGATTTCAAACTTCTGACGCCTATATCTTTTTATTCAAGTATGTGATTGAACAATGGATGACACCATTAGATTTGTCTTTCTCTCCTCTATTTCCTCTGCAATTTTTTTTTAAAGCCACATTTTTATTTTTATTTTGTATAGCCGACCATGGATTGCCTCCTGCTTGCTGTAATTCCTCTCAATGCCCCTCCCTGCCCTCGCCGTCTTCAACAAGTTTTTAGCCTTGCCACTCGCCGATTTGTCACTTCTTGGATGATTGAGAACGTCGATGTTCATGGCTTGGCTGGCCTTAATGCTCGGGTCATTCAAGCATTTTCGGAACACTTCCGTGGCCAACGCCCTACCAACCTTATGAAAGCCGACCGATGATGGCAACAACGTCACCAATTCCATGAAGATATTACAGGCCCCATCACTCCATTCTCTTGTAGCCGAAGCCGTTTGGACAAAAGGAATTACTATTCTCCAAAAGCCAGACCAGGTCGAGGTAAAAAAAAGAACAAATGGATGCAATATTTATATCATATATTACTTGAAGAATTCAACCGCCTTTACAAATCAGGTGTCAAATTTTCCTCTCGCCTACTTTGTGAATTGACCCTTTCCATTATTGTAGTTCTTGAATCCATTTTTACAGCCCATTATGTCGATCCCAAAGACAATGTTTTGTTGGTCAACAAAATCACAACAAATTGGATCAATCAGTTCATAGATAACCACAATACAGTCTTCTATCCCAACTTAGTCGTTTGACTTGTAACCTTGAAAATGAGCTTCAAATCAAAATGCAAACCACCTACCATTTGGAGGGCTTGTGAAGGGGATTTTCATCCAGGGAATTTGATGAAAATCTCATGGAAAACCTGGATGAAATGCATTTCATTGTCAATCTTGACAATGGTTGAACTTTAGGATTTCAGAGAGATACAATTGTCAAATATGCTGAAGTTGTCTTGGGTGGGAGTCCATGACCATGGTGGTTTGCATTTCAAGAGGTCGTCGTGCCACAATAGAAGCTCCTATGCTCATTTTCTCAAATGAAAATAGGAGCTATCATATACGGGATTCGATTGATAATATTCTTGGTTTTTTTTATAGAATGGGCCCTAAAAGTTGGATGGACCAAACCATCTTCCCCGAATACTTTTTGGAACCTTGTGCATATTAAGCCGATCTTCATCAATGCATGAAGATCATATGGCTTGATAATTGTAGTAGCCATACTATGACCCCTAGATTGGTTGCTGTCCTAGTTACCAAAAACACAGTTTTTAAATTTTGCCTCCATATTCTACTCACCTTTGCCAACCAGTAGATACATTCCTTATTTCAAAAATCAAAGATGCATGGACAAGACAGTGGGAAGCCAAGAAAATTGAGTTGATACAATAAAATGCTTGGCAAAATGCTTGGCAAAATGCACTCCGGGCAGACGGACAATGGTCAGGGAAGTTGACAAATCCTGGGAAACGTTTTTTTTCTACAATTAGCTACTGATAGTGTAGAAGATGTTAATCGAGAGGTGGATGGTGACAACATGTCCTATGCTTGAAAAACAATCATTCGTTGAGGCTTAGCATTAGGACTTGATGGATCTTGGAATGTAGGACAATTGTTTTTACATCTCCAAGAGATAATTGCAAAACATTTGTAATACTTCCAAGGGCAAGAACTGCCCAATTTCAATAGGGCAGTTTAAGAATCCTTTTTAATAATTTATTATATTTTTCCTTTTATTTTTGGCCTACAACTAGGATTATTATGTTGTGTTTTTTGTTGTTGCTATATTTAGCAACTTATATATATACTATAAAAAAATTCAGCATTTTAACATTTCATTGTCTATTTTAGCAATTCAACATTTCATTATTTATTTTAGCATTTCAACATTTCATTGTCTATTTCAGCATTTCATTATTTATTTTAGCATTTTAGCATTTCATTATCTATTTCAGCATTTCATTGCTTATTTCATTGCTTAATATATTGCTTTTCCCCCACCATTCCAACTTCTATATTTTGTTTCCATCTAATACTAAATGCACTCTTGTAAAAATGTTGAAATGACCAAATTTTACTATAGAGCTAAAATAGTGTTAGAATGGGTAAATAATGTTCTAACACTAACCTTGCAAATCACAATTAGTGTTATTGTTGACAATTAGTGTAGCCAACACTATTTACCAATTTTAGTGTAGGTAATGCGAGAGAAAGGTTAGAAATGCGAGCGAAAGGTAATGCGACTATAAACTAGGTAATGCTAGTGATAGGCTAGAGTAGGGTACAATAGAAGTTTAGTAAAGAAGTTTGCTTCTTGATGTAGAGTTGGTACAAATTCAACTATAATATCTTAGTTCTAAATATTTTCTCTAATGAAGTGATCTTGAATACTAATATGTTTTGTTCAAGAGTAGAAAATGGGGTTGTTAATTAATTGCATGTAAGATTGGTTGTCACTAGATAGTAGAGTAGGTTGGTCCGAACTTTCGCCAATTTCTTATAGCAAATGGCATATGTAGACTATATCCTTTGTTACTTTGCTTAAAACATGATATTTAGTCTTAGTAGAAGACAATGATATGGTGGGTTGTAATTTATCAGTCCAAATTATGTTGAAATCACTTGATTTCTGTATTGTTTTCGAAGTTGATAATCTAATATCAAGATCCTTGTCCCAATCAGACAACATTAACAAAAGTTTGCAGAGGTATAGAGTTGCCATAGGCAAAAAATAAATCGTAGTTGAGTGCGCTTTGAGATATTATAATATTTGCTTCACAACTTAAAGATATCTTTGTTGAGGCTTATTCATGTAAAAACTTACAGTAGTGACAATCTAACATATGTTAGGGTGGGTATTTGTAGCATAGATAAGGCTTCCAAACATAGAGCAAACCTATGAAGATTGACGTCTGGTATTCTTGAACCTTTTTCAAGTTGTAGTTTTGAATCCATTAGAAGCTTGGTTAAATTATAGTTTTTTGAATTAAATGAGATGGCAGCTGTAATATGTAGGATCGTTGATGAATAAATAGTCTAAAGTCACAATATTCAATTTGAGTGCCAAAATAGTTCCTAGCGGTCCCAAAATTTGTCATTTCAAACTTGGTGTGCAAAACATTTTTTAGTGACACTATTTTGCTAATATCATTGTTGATAATGAACAAATCATCTACGTATAGAAGGATAATAGTAATAAGTCTATTGTAATGTGAGTAGTATGAGTTGGCATTGGCATTGCTGCTAGTCAAGCCTTGTAAGAGCAAACAAGTATCAATAGCAGAATATCAAGCTCTGAGTGATTAACCAAAGCTATATAAGACTTTTTTTATTTACAAACTTTGGTGGGATCTTTAGCTTGGAAATCCTTCAGGAATTTCTATTATAATGTTTCCATCAATAATTCCGTTCAAGAATGTAGTGATAACATCTATGTGGTCAAGTGACCATCCATATTTGGCTATTAGTGAAAATGTAATTCAAATTGTTGGCCATCTCACAACTAGGGCAAATATGTCAATATAGTCTATACCTTCTTTTTGTTGGAAGCTACGGGCAATAATACATGCTTTAAACTTGTCAAAAAGGATCTACAAATCAAATGAAGTTTTTGAAAATTTTAATAATCCTAAAACAGCTACAAAAACTTCAAAAAATATTGTTTGAATTGTACCACAAAATGTTGTTTTAGTAGAACTTTAAAAAGTTGTTTAGATGTTGTCCTTCTTTGCAGGATGTTAAATCATCCATTTGAAATGGGTCCAAATTGATGTAGCATGATGTCACATCTACCTAAGTTTCCTTCAAAAGCCATTTATTACTTGTATTTTGAGTTGAGAAGACAAGCTCATTATATACATGAAGGGAGGTAAAACAATCTATATGGGATATGTAAATTAGACTAAATGACACCAAGTCACTCATACTTTAAAAAAAAAAACTAAAATCCTAAACCCACCACCTTGCACTGGATGTCTACGACGTTGTCTTACATGGGCACGGTCCTACACCCGTATGCTTAGCCGGGTTCCATTGACCATATTAGACCATATCAACACATCAAATCTCGGGGTCCACTTCGTAAGCAATATTTAGCATCTTGCCTAAATTGATTACTCAAATTAAGTTAGGCTAGATTTTCAACTTGGCCTAAATGTTGGTCAACCACGACAAAATGCTCTAAGCTGCTGTTTGATATATGGTAGCCAACCCATTTCCAACTTGCAGACTACTTTGTTTCCATGAAGTTGTGGCACAATTCAAGGAGTAGTTGTGGCGCGTTATGATTGACTACAAGGATGTCAATATTGCAACTAGTCATTCATCAATTTTGCAATCACCCTATAGTCAGAAATAGAAAGGTCTATGTGACCATTATAGGTCAAAGAGAATCTTCCACTAAAAAATTCATAGTAATTACGTTTTGTGTAATAAAATTCTGGAAAAATATGCAATATATCCTTCCAAATTTCTATTTCTGTACATGGGAAAAATTCGACACTCAAAAAACCTACGCTCCAAATATGCATTAATGCTTCAGTGGTTGGAAATGGGTCGACTTAGTTATACAAGTTGTGAATCTGTATGCAACTCCTAGGTGATATTGTTGTCACGCTAGCTGACTTCTTTGCTCTACAAGTTTGTTTTGCAGGATTTGATTGATGCATGTTGCCTCGTTTTCTTCTGCTAAGGTAGGAGGTCCATAAATCGCTCATCTAAGAACTGAAGCTGACTTTTGGGGAGGTAGAACTTCTTAAAACATTTTTCAGTAAATTTTCCTTAAAAGGCAAGAGAAATTGGCATCTAACCCAAGTTGTTTTATATTTTTTAAAGCTTTGTTGAATTAGTTATGAATTTCTGAAGTTGCAGAAAAGTGCATTTTTGTGGGCTCTAAAACCGACCACCTAATCAAATGCACACCACTTGTACATTGGAAAGTGCAAAATGTACATCCAGAGCTTGATTGGTTTTAGAACCCGCTCCATTTGAGGACCTCCTACCTTATTGAAACTTCAAAACCAAGAATCGTATGTCTACTCAGATCCTAATCGAAATCTTACCACAGCTCCTGAGTGTCAGACGCTCCATTTGAGGACCTCCTACCTTATTGAAACTTCAAAACCAAGAATCGTATGTCTACTCAGATCCTAATCGAAATCTTACCACAGCTCCTGAGTGTCAGACCTTGCAATTCCTGATTTGCAATTTGCAGGATCGAAAGGACTGACATTCTAGAGCTACAGTAAGATTTTTGCAGGATGGGATTTGACACGCCCTCGTGATATGGAATCAGGGAGATCACAGGTTTGCAATCCCTTCTTTCCCATTCATCTAGCAAGTTGAGAATGAATCAAGCAATTGTGAACCAAGCCCTAAAACTCATCAAGTCTGATGATATGTTCGGGAAACACGGTCGGTCTAGCTCCAGGGCAACCACTCGCACCTCGATTCGTAACTCCTCCTCGATTCGTATCATGGGCCGTGCTTCGCAAGCAGACATGGTGTTCTAGAACTTTAGGGTTAGAGAAGTAATTCTAGCAATTGTGCCCCAAGCCCTAAAATCTCATCAAGAATGATGCAATCTTCGGGAACCATGCCTCAAGCTTGGGGGCGACAGCGCCATGTCATCGAACCTCGTTGCGTAACTCCTCCGGCGACATGCTCCGCAACCATCCACGAAATTTTAGACTCCAGGGTTTAAGAATTCATGAGCCCCAAACCCTAAAACTCATCAAGTCTCATGCAACCTTTGCGGACCTCGCTCAAGCTCCTGTGCAACCCCTCGCACCTCGTTCCTTAACTCCTCCACCCCCATGCTCCCTAACCACCCCTGAAACTCCGCCGATCCCAACTGGCCATGCTCCCCACGTACCTTCCTCAATACCTCTCCCACCAACCCATTCGGAAACTCGGGAAACCAGGTCTGAATCATTCCAAAGTTCAGCAACTTTTTACACTCCTTCCGCATCTCCACCTCTTTCTCTTTCTCCGTCCCCTTCCCTTTCCACTCCAGATACCTCTCCCGCTCCCCGAAGAAATCTACCCAGGCTTCCTCGTTACCGCAATCGCACGTTTGGTTCCCAAGGGAAGATTTTCCAGTCGAGTGCCACCACTCGCAGAAATTTTCGATCATGGGACGTCTCTTGGAGGAGGTGGATGTGTAGCCTGTTTGAGACCATGCGGTCACGGCGGAGGCGTCGAAGAAGCGGTTGGAGATGATGAGGTCGAAGGCGCGGGAGAGGGAGAGGGAAGTGTGGCCGTCGAAAGCGTCGGGAGGGAGACCAAGGAACTCACCTACCTGCAAATTTGGGAGACAGTCGATTAGATGTGTGAACGTACAGCTCTAGGTTTGGCTTCAAACAAGAAGATTGGACATAACTTACCATAACTTTTGCATTCGACATCCAAGTAACGCATGCGTTGGTGCACTGGATCCACTTTCAGTTACCCACAAGAACATATAAAAGTTTCACAGTTTCACAAGAACTATACAATGAAATTACACAAGTAAATGAAACAGGAAAACTGACAGTGTCGTTTTAGGGGGGTTTAGGGTTTAGGATATCCGTTACCTTCGTGGGATCCACAGAGAGCAAAAACGATCTCTCCCGCCTCGACACGTTCTCCTCTCGCTCTCTCCTCAAAAACAACCCCTGTGTCGTCAATCCCAACCCCCTCCGGCTCAATGACACTTGCAGCAGCCTTGCGAAGTCCCCATTCGAGTGCACAGTAGCGTACATGCCCAACTGCGCCGCATCCCTTACGAACCCAACATCCACCTGGTACCTCTCCACCGTCAGGAACGACACGGTGCGTCCGTTTCGCACGGGCTTCTCGGGGCTACGCAGTGTTTCCACCAGAAACTCTGTCATGGCGTCGAGCACGCGGTCGGGGCTGGTGCAGGTGGGGTTGCAGGAGGCGTAGAGGTCGACGTCGCCGAAGGAGGGTTTGTCGAGAATCTCAGCGGAGTATGTGATGAGGAGATTGGGGGAGAGGTGGGGGGATTGGTGTAAGGAAGAGAGGACGAGGTGGCGGATGCGGGAGTGCTCGGAAGGGCTTAAGCGCACTGTGTCTGGGAATGCGTTGCCGCCCATTGGGGATTATCGTTACGTCTCGTGATTTATGTGCAGATTGATGGCTTAGAACTCAAATTGGCTGTCAATTCGAGCAAGTGTTGCTCGATCTCGAGATCTCTCACTGGAATTTTTGCCTACGATCAAGCCAAAAATGGTGGCCGCAGATCCTCCGAATTCTGAGATTGACGCTAGAACCCCTTCACTGTGCTGCTGCAAGTACACGAGACGACTCTAGTGGTAGAATACTTCGCACTTTCGCCGTTCACAACTGAAATTGGCTCTCAAATTCGACCAAATGCCGCCAATCTCTCACTTGAATTTTGCCTCTGATCAAGTCAAAATGATGGCCTCTGGTTCCCTGCGAAGATCGAGGTTGAATGAGCCACTGCAAGCTAGAATCTCTTCTCACTGTGCTGCTGCAAGTACTCGTTTCTAGTGATCAATACAACACTTTGCAATCCCGTGGCTCTCAACGCAAATTCGGCCTAATGTCGCCAATCTCTCAGTCTCTCACCTGAATCTGCCTCCGATCAAGCCACAATGATGGGCTCAGATCCTGCGAAGATCGAGATTGAGCCAACTGAATGTCTATGCTAGAATTGAATCTCTTCACTGCGCTGCTGCAAGTACACATTACATTTGCTCGTGATACAATACTTTCCACTCAAAGTGGCTCCCAGATTCGACCCAATGTCGCCAACCTCTCAATCTCTCACTTTCAGAATTTTGCCTCCGAATTAACAAGCCGGACTAATGGTCTCAGATCCCTACGAAGATCGAAATTCAGCCAACTTCAAGGTAGAATTGAATTGAATTGAATTGAATCTCTTCACTGTTCTGCTGCAAGTACACAACACATTGCTTGTTTTCCAATACTTTGCACTCGGATTGTTCGCCAACTCTAATCTGCTCTCAATTCTATCACCTGTCTGCGTGTTCTCTCTCGATCAATGTTTTTGAATTTTCTTTCGATCCACTCCAACTATCGATTGAGCATCTGGATTCTCTGGAGGAAAAGGAAATCGATGTATGGATTTGGGTGGCTATGTGATGTCTGCATTGATGTTCACGTGGATCGTGAGTTTGTTTGATTTCTGATTTCTGATTTGCTGAAGTTTGGAGGAGCTTCGGTTCGGTCACGTACTTGTCGCCTACTCTACTTCGTGGGTTCCGCGTCGTAGAAACTTGCAGGGAACTCCAAGTCAAGAGGGCTAAGGTAAACAAGTCTATTCCCACCCTCATTTGCAATCTGAATATCTTGTTGGGGACAACTCCAAGAGGGGCACATATTTTTCCAAAGGTGTGTGCTTGTTTCACAAATCAAACCGAAGTGGAATTACAATTTTTTTTATTAAAGTTGTAATTTCTGTGAATTTTTGAAGTCATGTACGTCTGTGAAATTTCAAAACCATCCATAGAGTGGAGTCATAAACGTGCCATAAACAACCGATAACCGCCTTTCCATGTATTTAATGGCATTTAAGTACTCACCAATAATGGATTGCCAGGTTGCCCCTTGTTGGCATTGATGCACTAGTTTTGGTATTAAAAAAATGAATGGATTTGGATGTTTTTCTAGTTGGAATTGTGGTCAAAAGAAAGATGACAGAATCGGGTAGGTCTACTTTATTAACTATTAAACTTTTAAGGGCGTAGACCCTCATGACCAAAGTAGTCACCAAAATGTTTTGATTACTAGACCAACAAGTGCATTCATTGTTTCTATAATGAACAATAAAGTCATGCATTGACCACTTTTGGGTCTTAACGTCCTTTTAGAATTAAAGAACATTTGAGGTCTTGAGAAGGCTACCCCAGCTTGGATTTCAAAATGTTTATTGATCCCTAAGTTTCCAAGCCTTTCCAAGTGTGTCTTTTTTATAAATAAATAAAGAAAGCATGGTCTTATAATTATCTCCAATGAAGCAATTTTTTCTCTTAAAAAACTATTAGTATGGATGTTTAAAGCCAGCTTGTTTATTAATATGCTTACTAATTTTGAATGTAAAATTACATAGGAGTTGTAAGATTATTTAAAAAAAAGAAGTATATGCATCCTATTTTTAGTATGTTATCCCTCCCCCACAATGTTTGAGAAACTTGCATATAAGAGTTTTTTGGATTGGAGGTGACTTGAACAACTAGAAATTGTAATAGCACACTAAAAATGCACTTTCAAAAACCTTAAATTTAAATGAATAGCTATCAAACTAATAACACAATCCACCTTGCAATTGTTGAAATGCAATTTTTTTTGTTTTTACACTTGATAAGTAGAAATCACAAATAACTCCAAATCAATACTTGTATGTTTAAATTTTTAACAATGGAATTCATTAAAAGAAAAACTTTGTTCTTTTTGTCAAGACAATTTTCAAAGCAAATGGATAAGTACAATTTTTTAGATCTGAAAATAAAATAAAATTGGATAGCTTTATTCTTCTACTAATGGTACATATATGCTCATGAGGACCTCTCAAAAATCAACTATTTGTCTATTTTAGTTAAAAATAAAAGCTTCCAATAGTTAACCTTCAATATTGTATACAATTTATTTTTAATAGCCAAAGAAATTTAACTACTTTGACATACAAATGAGCCAAAATTTTGGATTGCCTATACATGGTCCCTCTAGTAGTAGGGGTTAAATGGGCATCATGTATCTTGTTCAAATGACCAATCAATTATGAACTTCTACCCTCTTCAAGACCATGAGCAGTATATCCTCAATTTCAAACTTCAATGAAATACTCATTTCAAGAAGTTCTTCAAAGTTTTCAATTAGAAGATAAATAAGATTTTAAAAGCTTCATTTCATTAATTTGTTCAAAAGCAAAAGAAATCATTTTGAATTTCAAAATCAGATTTTAGGAAAAAAATCTAGAATACTTAAATGCATTGCATAGGTACACCGATTAAGAACATGCGACCTTCAATCTACTTACTTTCAAATTTATTATGTAGTTTTGTTGTTTTTTAAAACCTAAAGCACCTTTGGCAATGACCTTCAAGTCAAATCATCACCATCAGTCTAAATTTAGACTTTATATAGTTGATTGATAAATTCTTGATCATTTTCATGTGTAAATAAACATTCTTTTTATACATGATGATTTTTCAAGAATTTTTGGTGGAAAATAGAATTATTATGATTTTTTAAAGTATAATGCAAAGTAATATATTTGAAATGACTTTGAATCTAAGTTCATTCGAGTTAACTTCCTCTAAAATCATCCAAATATATTAAGCATCTGAATTCATTCAAGTTAACTTCCTCTAAAATCATCCAAATATATTAAGCATCTGAGCATGGTTCTCATTATTATAATCCAAATATTTGTTGGATCTTCTTGGAAATTAACATCAATTTTCTGCCCCCTAGCCATGTTACTCATATGGTAATCAATTGCTAGATAGAGTTACCAATTTTTACTACTTTAAACTATACTTTTCTATTTGTGTTTCATAGTTTATTATAATTAAAAGAATTTGGCATACCTCCAACCCTCACTTGGATGGATTGGGCAAAATGCAATAAACCAAAACCCCAAATTTCATGTACTCTAGCTTGTCACACAGGCGTGAGGCAAGTTGGTGAAATTACTATTGATCGAACAAAAGAAAATCTTAGGTATGAATAAACTATAAATTCTCAAAGCTCAACCAAAAATGGTCCCTAGGCTCTCTCATTTTATGGACCAGAGTACTAGAAGCCAAGATTTTGAGGATGAAGCTTGCTCTGACATACACTAACTTAACCCCTAAAGGACCAAGGGTGTTTGAGCGTAGTCCTTGTTTTCTTGACTAGTTCTTGTAACAAGCATAATTCCTCATTTGTTTGGAATAATTTTGATGATCACCACGGTTGAATGAAACAAGACTTATGTAGCTTTCCTTTAAAAAAAAAGATGAACAAAATTGTAATTTTTTTGAGAAAATGTCACTGTTGACAAGATCAATGAAAAATGTTTGGTTAGGAGTACTCTGTATGCATGCTAAAATCAAAATGTTAAAATTGGAATGCTCAAGAGTGCTCCAAAAATTCTGATTTTTTTCCTACATGTGCATATCATCATAATATTGATGTGCAATTTTTTTCAAATCATTTGAGGTGTAGAAAAGAATATATGAAAATGTGAAGTAACATCCCACAATGCCTTTCCATTCTCAAAAAATTCACCAAAAATTGCACACTCAATCATTTCTCGATCAGATTGCACTGAGAGATTCTACATAGAAAATTATCCAAGGTCTCTTTGTTGCTTATAAAATGTTAGCAAGGTTTACATATCAAATTTTTTACATATGTAGTTGTAGAAGCCATGTGGTGGTCTTATGGTCTTTTAGGGATTAATCCTAGAAGGGCTTGAAAGTCTTTTGCAGCCGTATAGTATATTATGGATATGGTAGTATTTGACCAAAAAGACATTGACCAAATGTTGTTTAGTACAATGTAAATTAATGATCATAGTAGTATGTAAATAACAATGTATCACAATTCATATAATAAATCACAATTGAAGAGTTACAAGGCTAAATACGAGTTGTATAGAGGGGACTCAAGGGCATTTCTAGGGTTAATACTTGTCCCAGTCTGCCAATTTGTTGTCCTCCTGTACAGTCGGCTACAGGTTGCTTACGAATTTTTTGCATTCCCAGTGAAAGAAGTTCCAGTGCTGCCAACTTTGACACCCTCCCGAGGGTTGAAAATTTGTTTTTTTGCCTTGAATTTTTTTTACAAGTTTCATCTCTATGATAATAACATATGTGCAAAATTTCATGGCCAAAAGATTTACAGAAAAAAAGATATTCAAAGTCTACCAACAT